>VZTH01018882.1:0-36271 GCA_013397815.1 Aleadryas rufinucha
TATATATATATATATAAAAGCTTTATATACCTGAACACAGCAAATACTATCTAATTCAAAATGGTTTTCCATCACCTCTAACTTATTGGGGAAAAAACTAGATTGTGCTTTGACTGAAACTTTTTGTTATAGATCTGAATCATAAAACACTAACAAAATCTATAACAGTTCAGTAGTTCTGGTTGGATAAAAACCATCCTTACTTAAGCAGCCTCTCAATAACTCCCTGTCTGGATGGTATGATAATGCTGAAAGTACCTGCCAGAAACATTGAAAAGTCATTGTGTTCTATCCTGAAGTTTTAATTTTGGCTTAGCCATAAAAATGCTGTAAGAAAGTTTTTTGTCTGTTCGTGGCTGTTTGCAAACCCAAAGTATTTGGTTAGATCACAAATTAAATGAACACTAAAGGTCCTAAGTTGGTCTCTTAATTGGGATGGGAGTGTAGAGAAAAACTGCAACTTCAGGATGCTTCCAGTTAATCAAGTAAAAATTATTTTCAGTGATGCCAGGCAGAGTTTTGATCAACTAATTCTCTGTCTATAGCAGAATTGGGGTCAGGTTTGTTCAGGTTATGTTTTAAAACACTCCTCATCCATGGAGTTTCAAGTATACTTCTTACTCCATTTTCTCATACCAAGTGTTTCCAGTACCCACGGGAAACAAAGCTTTTCACCCACATAACATCCATGACATGCAAGTGGTGTTTGGGAAGTCATCACCTATTTTCCAGGTCTTCTGCCTCTAGGTCTAGACCTCCTAGGACAGAACAGAAGATGCAAACTGTGGTATTCGAACACATAACTTCTAGATTTTATTTCAGTCTCATATTATTGCTTTCCTTATGGGTCACAAAACTGGATCCTTCTGAGGATCAATATTGCACCAAATGTTGGCTAACTGATGATGCCATGGGGTGCCATGGTGACGTAGGGTAATGACTGTCCAAGAAATCCTTGCATCCACCCTCATGAGAATTCCCTATCCACACAGACTCCCTAAAGTCTCTTGCAGCCACCCTGAACAGGAAATTTGAATATACCTTTGATTGTGAGTTTGGGCCTATGCAAAAACTGATGTGCAAACACACCTGAGCTAGTGGACAGGTCTTGCAAAATGAGAGCTATCAATCTTCTATTCCCAGGTGTTGCAGTGGTGGAAAGCACTTGTGTCGGGTGGTAGCTGCTCCAGAGTGTGGCAAATTGCAGTGCTGGCACCAAAGCTGCTGCTATCGCTTCCAGCTCCAAACTGCTCTCTTCTTTGCGATTCATTACTGGGAGTGAGCGTTTTCTGCATGTCAGGTTTTGGTTTCACAGGAAGTGTGATCACAACTGGATTCCTGCCAAGGACTTACTTGCTACAGAGCTTCTATCAGACTTCAGGTTTTGGTAGCATCGCAAATAGACAGACATAAATCGATGGGAAGATGCTCTTCTAAAGCTATGCAAGGGCACCCTAATAAATTCTGTGTGTTGAGGCCCTCCTGCTGGATCACAGCAGAAGACCTGGGACAGAAGACCCTGACAGGTGACAGGTTTGTCTGTGCTGCGATGAGAATCTGGCCCCACACATCTTTTTCAGGGTTCCTGTTTGGTTTTGCCTGTGCGGTCCCCGGCTGTGCCCTTTCCCCTCTTACTGCTCCTGCCAGCAGGCTGAAATGCCAGTCAGCTCTTCCCTTTTTTAATTCACCAGTGCTCATTGATGTAGAGACAAACAGGAGCACAAGCATAGGTATCCTAACCATGTGATGCTACTCTGCTTGCACAATGTTTCTCCTTTATTTTATTTTTCTGTAAAGAAGACATCACATGAGAAGAAAAAAAGGTGAAAAAGTATCCAGTCTATCCTGGTGCAGTTGGGAACCTCCCCAGCCACCCTGCATGGCTCCCACCACCTATTATCTGGGGGCAAATATTCACCCACCTGCTATGCTGCTATTCTGCTGAAAATACCCAGGACCCAAAAGAAGATGGACCTGTGGGTACCCAGGGTGGGGAGTGAGGCAAAGCACAACCTGTCCCAGTGGTGAGGCCGGCCGGGGTGCCAGCCGGTGGCTCCGAAGCCACCACCCCACTCCTCAGCTGCTGGCTTTTCCTACATGATCTATAGAGCGATGCTGACAGTAGATTTTCTGGCAGCAATAAAGGTGGCCCGATTCAGAGAATAATTACTGTATGCAAATGAGTGTGATTTTCCTCTGCCCTTTTATGGATGACTCTGCTCTGCCATTCATCAGGGCCACAAATTTCACTTGGTAGGAGACGGATTTAAAGAGACAGCCGCCTCTAGAGCTTTGTCTTGGACTTACTAAATCCATGCTTAAGTGTCTTCATAAATAGACATGCATATGTTATAAAGGGGATGGCAGATTCCAGCCTCTTTATCTATGTATTATTGCTTAGAAAACTGTTGAGAAAACATCCGACTCTATGGCCATACAGTATATGAAAGCTTTCACTGCTTTGAATAACAGTCTCTTCTCAGATCAGGGTTATATGTGGTTTAGTATGGCCTCTAGTGTGTTTTTTCTCTCTCACTGTGTCCTTTCTGATGTTTATACGGTATGTGCCTCAGTGTGCAGTGGAGGAGGGAGAGAGTGCTGTATTTTTTTCTGATGACGATTAGTTAATGGCTATCACGTTCACCGTAGTAATGGTAGAGGCTGCACTCACAGCAAGAAGCCTCGGCATGTTTGTGCTGTTGAGGTTCAGTCCATCTGATGGTGGGGAGGAAATGTCCTATAGTCGTGATTTTCCTGACACGGTCTTGATCTGATGATACCATCAATATATTGTAATAAAGGGGGGGAAACCCCGCAGCAAAAAAAGAACCAAATCAAGACTTTTGTTTCTGAGCATGGTGTGAGCCTGGTGAGTTAGCAGGAAAAGAAAACTGTGACGAAGTCAATCTGTTGTTATTCCCTGATGCTGGACACAGGAACATAGTGGTGTGTTCACAGGAAATCTGTAGTACTTGATGTGTCACTGCTGAATATCAGTTTGTGCACTTGCTCCCAGCATGTGCTGTGCACCCTCCTCATCAGCGCACGGAGGAGAGGGGAAGGAGGGAGCTATAAACAGAACGGGCCCGTCTGTCACTGGGCTGTCTTGTTACTCATGCGGCAGCAATACACCCGTGTCAGCACATCCACAACACTCTTCTCCCAGTGCCACTCAAAAAACAGAGGAGAGAGGCTGTGATGTTTCGGTGTTTGTCGACAGCATACACCACTAGAGGCCATCACACGCTTCCCTAAATAAATATCAATTAATGCACTTGGTTTGGGGAATTCCAGGAGATGGGTCCTGGGCCCCTTAATCTACACTTGCAGCAGTAGTACTTCAGTTCAAGGTTCAGGTCCTTTGGTTAATAGATCTGTGCAAGATATACTTCAAGAGAGAAGCTGTTTTAAGGAAGCCTTTGGTCTGTATGCAGAATGCATCAGACATTTCTTTTCCTTTGAATACGAGAAGTAGGTATCAAATTAAAGTGGAAAAAAGCAGGCCAGGAGTACATTTTCCTCGGGCTTTCAAGAACAGTGAACAACATTTGCAGGTAAATGGGGCAATGGGGAAAGTTTACCTGCTTCTAAGTTTGTGCCTTGTTCGCTTCCACCTTCAGCAAATTTCCCGTCTTGCAGAGGCAGGCTTGGACTGGTTTGCTGCATCCCAATCACTCCACTCCTTGAGACAAACTGTAATTGTTTGCAGCAGACTGGGCAGCTAAGGAGTTATTTGGCCTGAGTAAACATTTTCTGACATTTGGAGGCACAGGTGATTTTCTGATAAAACTACATTTGACTAGTCCTGGGCATTCAAATTTTTCAGTGGGAAAACAGGAAAATTCCTGATTGTGAATTGAAGCTAGTAAAAAGGCAGTAAAAATCCTGAAAGGATTTTATTCAAAAATTCAAAGCTGAAGATGGGAAGCATAAAATCTCACTAACCATAATTAGTGTTCTTGCTAAGAACACTACCAGTGTTTTTCTACCAGTGCTTCCACATGGGTCTGTGATTAAGCTGAACTCCACACTGGAGAGCCCGATGCCCACGCTCACCCAAGGAGAACAGCAGGGCAGAGGGAAATGTTTGCAGAGTAAAGTTAATTATTGGCAGCAAAAAAAATCAGCTTTCCTGTATTATTAAGAGGTATTTATCCAATGTCTGTTGAGCTGCTGTTCTAATGTAGGTTGACCTCTGACAAAGATTATAATAATTTGACATTCTTGTATTGCGTTAATAGCCAGAGTGACTCATTTGGGAGGCGGATTCTGACTTACAACTTCAGAGTCGATCTGCTTTGGTCCCATTATAATTTCTGTGTTAAGATGAGGATTAAGGATTCAACCCCAATGGGTTTTCATGTAGCTTTGGTGTGTAGTAGGAGATTAAACCAGTTATGAAACTGTTTCCCTGATTCCCAGTTTCTCAGCCACCACTGGCAATGAGCAGACATCCTGCATTGCTGCTGGGGAACATTTTGCATGGAGGTCAGCCTGCCTTATGTGCCATTAGGCACTGGAGTCCTTTTGGATTTTTTTCTTCAGTTCTGGACAGGGCACTGAGATTTAGGGTGGTCATGCCATGAAGGGCAAACTTGATGTAATGAAACTGCATGCTGTCCAAGGCAGCCAGGGCCCTGATGGCAGGAGCTGGTGGGATGCCCTGTGGGACCTGGCTGAATTCCTACCAGCCACAAGGTGCTGCTGCCACTGGGCAGTCTGTTTAAAAAGTGTTTTGCCATTGTTCAGTTTACACAAGTTTTACTGATGCTGGACAAACTAACTCTGGGAGGACAGCAGGGGAATTTCCAGTAGTCTGAGAGAAAACTGTATCTAGGACTTACAAAATAGCCAGTGTGGGGTTAGGGACGGAACGAGCAACTTCAAAGAGAAGGTTTAAACTAAAATCGTTCCTTTCCTTTAGACTCACATGACATTTGAGACTGAGGCCTTTTTAGACTGATTAACCCAGTACTGATGGTGGCTTGTGTGGGTGGGAGTAAGGCATGAATTTCAAAACTGCTTTTTTCTGCTGTAAAACCTCCAGATCACAGACAGAGGAAAAGGAAGGAATGGGGGAGGAAAAGTAATTAAAGAGTGAATATTCACAAAAGTTTCCATTGACTACAAACCTTCAGGTGGCTGTATCCCTTCCCACCTGGAACTTTCTTTCTTCCTCTCCAGCCTCTCCTTCTTCTGATCCACTGTGAATACAACTGAGAGACAGCTTCTGCACCATGGGTATTGCACTCCATGTGGTTTGAATATGTACACAGGGTAAGGTCTGGAGTTGTTGTTACACATTTATAGCAGTCCACACAGTGTGCTAGGCCCATGCCAGGCAATCAAGAAGAAAGTTTTCTGCTCCAAGGATTTTGCCACCTAAGGGTGGTGCCAAAAGTTGACAGAGGGTAGAGGGGAAGCACTGGGAAGTTTACATGCAGTCAGCTGTATTGTCAGGAGCAATTTAAAGTATAGATGGGACGAGGTCTTGCAGGTGATCTCTGGGAGGTCTTGCTGGACATCCAGACTCACATTGGTGAAGTTACAGAGGCAGCTGTGGAGCAACCTGACAAGGAGATAAACAGGCTGTTGGCATGGGAGTCCAGCTAACTGAGAAAACCATATTGGGCTTTTTTCTTAATCTTGAATAAAGTAACTATTTAAATTAGGTGTCTAAATACAGCAAATTTCCATATTGAATCTGGCATTTTTTTGTGTTCAGAGGTTTCTATGAAATTTGAACCAATAAGTTTTTTCAGCTAAATTTTCACCAGCTGAAGACCACTTGTAACTAGTTCTTCTTCTTTTGAACATTTTCCTCCTCTTCTCACAAATCCCTTGTGCTCTCTTGTGTTCATGGACAAATGCTTTGCCAGGAGAGGAGCAGATACGCTACCTCAAGCCAGAGACTTTTGTGTCCATTACCCATAATGCCTTAAAATGGACAAAAGATTTCTGAAACACACACTGAGACACACCACAGGAGGATAGTTAAAAGAAAATAGAGCATCTTTTCAGTCAAAACATCCTGCAGTATCTCCACATAATGCTTCATGGCATATGACAGGAAGAAGATGACATCTCTCATCACTAGTCAAAAAATAAAAAACATGTCAAGTATGAATTGCCTTTGAAAAAAATACTGTACATGATTTCCATGGTCAGACATCCTGGAAAACTTCCAAAAAGGGGAAAAAGGAGGGGAAAAAGAAAAGGGGGAAAAAAATGTTATTGATTTCCTCATTGGGAATGTTATATAACCTTCATATTTTATTAAAAAACTTTACTCTCACTTTNGGCATCTACTCATGCACACATACTCTCTAACTTTTTGTTTTTAGTAGCTGCTGCCCCATAAGAAATGCTATCCAACAGACCTGGTGCCTGTCACCGCTTCCCATCACATGCCTGGTAATTAAACTCTGACTGATTTATTGACTGACAGCCAACAAATCCCAACCCAGTTTTTATGATATACATGCCTCCCCAGGCTAAATTCACTCAAACAACCGCCCAGCTGAAAAGGAGGAGGAAAGGGAGAAAAAAAAAAAGAGCGATACAGAAAAAGCTCTACAGACACGCGTATGCACCACCACACACAAAAAAAGCTGGTACTCGTACANATAGCAAATTTCCATATTGAATCTGGCATTTTTTTGTGTTCAGAGGTTTCTATGAAATTTGAACCAATAAGTTTTTTCAGCTAAATTTTCACCAGCTGAAGACCACTTGTAACTAGTTCTTCTTCTTTTGAACATTTTCCTCCTCTTCTCACAAATCCCTTGTGCTCTCTTGTGTTCATGGACAAATGCTTTGCCAGGAGAGGAGCAGATACGCTACCTCAAGCCAGAGACTTTTGTGTCCATTACCCATAATGCCTTAAAATGGACAAAAGATTTCTGAAACACACACTGAGACACACCACAGGAGGATAGTTAAAAGAAAATAGAGCATCTTTTCAGTCAAAACATCCTGCAGTATCTCCACATAATGCTTCATGGCATATGACAGGAAGAAGATGACATCTCTCATCACTAGTCAAAAAATAAAAAACATGTCAAGTATGAATTGCCTTTGAAAAAAATACTGTACATGATTTCCATGGTCAGACATCCTGGAAAACTTCCAAAAAGGGGAAAAAGGAGGGGAAAAAGAAAAGGGGGAAAAAAATGTTATTGATTTCCTCATTGGGAATGTTATATAACCTTCATATTTTATTAAAAAACTTTACTCTCACTTTGTGAAAGGTCCTTTAACACATTATGTCATTTTGTAATACAATAGTTCTCCAACTCCTTCCAGCCCCATCTCCCTGATGTGTTCTCTCAACTGTAGTTATTTTCTTTCCTTTTAAAAAAATATTTCTGATAAAATGTTTGCAAGTGTTAAACAAAGGGGTGCACTTTAGTGCAGCATAAGTTAATGCAGGTGTCAGGTAACACTCAGAACATGCTGACATATTTCAAGCAAAACATGGGTACTTCAGTTCAAAAACCTTATTTTTTTGTCTTGAAATAGACACTCATAGTCTTTGTTTTAAGAACACAAAACTGTTTTTTTTTTTTTCCCCTTGTAATAGTGGATTCCAGCTGCAGACTCCTCAACTTTTCCTTTCCCCCTTCCTTCTTCTCCACTTCTCTCCCCCCCNGGAGACATTTTGCAAAGAAAAAAACTCAGCACAACATCTCTTTCAAATCCAGACTTGGAAAGGGAAAGGAGGGGGGGAGGAGGAAAGAAGTAGTAAACATCATTACTTCAGCTTTAAGATTCATTTGAAATGTCTCACGTACAAAAGAGCTCTGAAGGGGAAAACAAGACGTGCTTGCAGCTAATATTACAGTCAAGTTCCAATTTTACCTAAGGGAAAGCAGCTTTATTAAAAGTCATGACTGAAATTGCGTGACAGGTGCCAATATTCTCCACCCTGACAGATGTGTCAGTTTGCGAATGCCATTTTCTTGTCAGCGGTCCCTAGATGGAGTTGCTCCCATCACCATTTGTCTCTCTTCCAGCTAGATCACACATGCCCGTCGCTTGCCTCCAAGCTGCGCTGCGTTGTTTGATATGTGGAATCTTCACAATGAGACTTATTAAAAGACAGTCCATTATTTTTATTTAGAGCATTTCCAAAACAAGCAGAGCGCGCAGAGATAATTTAAAAATTGTGCGGCGGGTCATCTCCAGGCCAGAGCGGCTCAATTGTAAATGCATAAGAAAGCAGTGTCTCCCCCGAGCCCCTCCTCATCCTTCAGTTCATAATGAGGTTGATTTGAGTGACATTTAACCCTTGAATAATGGCCCTCCGAGTCAGCAGGACTCTATAGCTGTGCTCTGCAGAGGCGGTTCAGCCTGAAGGATTAATTCTGCTCCGATTTTTCCTAAATCTCCCCCCCCCCACCCCCTTCTGCTCGCCTATTTTGTTACAGGTGTGCTTCACAGCGTACCACTAGATCTAAAAGACTCTTGATCGTCTGTATTTATAGACCCTTTTCCTCCTCCTGTTGGTTTCAAACACAAAGAAAAATGGTATCTCTCAATCGTGCTTGGTATGAACAGCAGGTAAAGCTGCAGCAGACTCCTCTCCAGCCTCTGATGGAAAATTATTACAGATGAAATGATTCTGTAATGGAAATGGTAATAGGAAAGTTTCATTCTAAAGGATGTTTGTGCTAACATGAGAGGCTATAATATGTGATGGATTTGGATGCAGGAATAAGTGTGATCTCAAACAGAATTTTACTTCATCATTTCTAGAGGTGGCACTGGGGGGGCTGGAGGAGGGCTAATGGACAGTGCTTGCAAACATTGCTAGGTGAAAGGACTTAAAATGTGAGATCATTGATGTCTCATTGTCCCAGGCTAAGTGGCATAGCAAACTGTTGCTTCAGCATTTCTTTCTTAAGTACATGGATGCTAATTCTTCTTAGGCTGATAGAGCTCATCAGTCCTGGTGAGTATTTGTCGCTCAGGGAAGGTGTGTAGTGAAATCATAACTAACCTTTTGCAGATGATAGGGAGCTGCTTTCACTTCTTGTGAGGAAACAGCATTTGCCTCTTCATCCTTACCTTGGCACAAAATATGGGCTGGACCATTTTCCTGCCTTATTTCCAGAGAAGAGTTTGTCTCTGTTGCCATCACAGGCAGCTCGGAGTTGGCTGCAGGCAAGACAAGGCTGCAGACTGGCTGCAGTGTCAGGTAACTCTTGTTTTCCAACAGCATTGTGATCCATGCATGCTTCTTTGGATCACATCCTTTCTGGTCCCTCTCAGCCCTGTCTCAGGACTCTGTCAGGTGAGGACAGTTTGGGATGATCTGCCTTCTTCAGAATATGAGCAGACTCCAAAGTTTCGGGAGAAAACAGATGGAATAAAAGGCATCACAGCAGCGTTTGACAGGACCTGGATGGAAAATGAAAGGTTCATTCTCGAGCAGAGAAAGCAAGGAGAGGAGAAATACTGGAAAAGAAAGAACTGAATAAAATAGAGATTGGTTGTATTGACCTCTGTGGAAGACACTCTCGTACCATGTGAGTTGAAGAAGTTTTAGAAGAATTCAAATGGAAAACTCTCATACTCTGCAAGCCTTTCTTAGGGGAGCATTTCCATTACACAGTCACCTGGAAGGCCCAAGCATAGATTTTTCACTCACTAGTCTATTACCCTTTCACACAAGCAATCCTTCAGAAACTTATTTAAGAATTATAAAACCATGACCAAAAACTACTAGCGAGTTTTCTCCCCAGTCTGGAAAAAGAAGATGGCCTGCCACAGTAATATTTTGTTCCCATTCTCCCACAGCAGCGTCTGCAAACCGGAGCCACAGTTCTGAGAGCAGCCACAGAAGGAATTACACCATACTCCAAACAGCTATCAGCTCAGGGGCAGGCGAGTAACACACTGAACTGCTCCTGAATTACACCTCATATCAGCATTTCTCACTTGGGAGGGAGGCAGACAGGGTTGAGGAGGGAAGAGAGAAGAGGACAAGGAAAGGGATGAATATGCTGCTTATTTGGTTCTTTTGTCTTATTGTTAGAAGTATTAATCTGCTCTTCCAGGTTCCAGGAATCCATTCTTCCTTTTAAGCTAAAGAAAGAAGTGGGCAGCTTCCATCAAAAACTGGAGAAGAGGGAATGTTTCGGCAGTGTGCTCTAACAGTCAGAAGCTGTGGACACAGCTGATGGAAGAAAGAAAAAAATCTGCAGGTGAAAACCTTGTGCAGGGCAGGGCAGCAGACTTCACACGACTGTGGGCATTGATGCAGCCCGTGCAGATGACTGCAACTGCTGTGGCAGATCTGCTCTGGAGTCCGTCTCTCAGGCAGGATCAAGGCTTGTAAGTCTTAATAAAGTCAAATCAACACACAGCAATAAAATAATAAGTCTGGGCAGCTGACAGATGCTAATGAGCATGCTTATTTAAACCACCAGCAAAATCCAGTTGAAAACTAAGCAGATACATGGAACTCTTGACTGAATCCTTTTTATTTGGAGAGAGATAATTAGGGCCCATAGGACATTTTCAAGGAAGATATTTGGGATACAGAATTAAGAGCCCATTTCTGAGCATGATTAACCTTACTTACTGCAAGAGAAAGTATTCCTGTTTTTAATCACAGAACAGTTAGAGTTTCATGTATTTACAGGTTTGGATGATATAGGCAGACAATGGAAAAAACAAATAGGCAGAAGAGGATGGTGTGATGAAGAGCTGTGCCAAAAGCACTACAGCTGATGAGTCCAAGGAGACTTAACTACGTTCTCAGCTTTTTCAGTGGAAAGATCTAGGCAGTAGACGCACATATGCAGATCTTTTGGGAGCTTTGGGTAGATACACACATAATGGTTATTTTAAACGTCACCTTCACGGTAAATGAGACTATTTGCTCTTGTGCCTTGCTTATGCTGAGTATAAGAAAGCATTTACATTATTGACTCCAAAATCATATTTATGTCATGAAACAGTGGGGCCTTCACTGAGTGCAAGTCCATCAGGGTGACTGCAGCCAGCAGAAAACAAGATTTACACACTGGCAAAAATGGAAACGATCCCTCTTCCCCTATTCCTCCCCGCAAGTATTTGCACTTGCAAACTACTGGCCTTCAGCTGCAACATGGAAATAACTCAGATGGTAATAATTCTAAGGAAAACATTTGCTTTTTGTAAAAAAGCTTCATCACTGGGAAAGCTCTGACGTGATTTTTGCATGGCTTTCCTTTCCCCTGTGACATATTGACAGAAATTTGAAAAGAGTGTCTCCTTTCTCAGGAAAGCAGAGCAGAGATCAGCTGCTAGGGCTTGGTGGCCCTGGTGTATGTGATTCATATCCTCAGGTTTTTGGTGTAGGAAATGCAGGAAGATCCTGGGGACATAGACATATTTTGATCTTTCTTGTCCTGTGTTTCACTGTTTTTACTTCTGTACTGTTCAAAGTGACTATGTCAGTAAAAATCACTGAACACTTCTGCTAGCAAGCGAATAACCTGCTTTGGGGTAACCTTTATTCTTTTTTTTTGTACCACTTTTTTTTTATTTCTTTGTTCTGCTATAGTGCCAGAGAAATCTAGAATGCCCTATACACTAATACCACTGGCTTTTCTTTTTCTTTTTGGCAATGACTAAGAAGAATAACACTTCATGTGGGAGACAGCTGTTCAGATATGCTTCAAGTGAAGCTAAGTTGATACATATACATTATTCTCCACTTTTTTCTCTTTTCATGTCTGCATTTTATTTCAGATTCTTTAAAAAAATCATGATGAAAATGCAACACATGTAATAAAATTATATAAATTTTGTATAAAATATTATTAAAATCCTATAAAAATATTAAAATTATTATTAAGATGGCCTCTCATCAGTAAAGGACTTCTCTCTCTTTTTGTCAATCTGCATTCACTTATTTACTATTTCCTATTCACTAATAGGAAAGCACCTCAGACTATTAATGTGAACTTCAAAAAACACAGATTACTTCCATGGGACACCTTTCTGGACCTGAACAACCACATGGGGCTCCAGAATGGGAAGGATGTGAAAATGAGTGTTTCTACACAAAGACTGGTTCATCCCTGAATATTTCTCCTGCTTTCCTATATTATCACATGCATAACGGGGAAAGATAATAATAAAATGATATTTTAAAATGGTAGGAAGAAAATCAGGAAAAATAGATCAAGAAAAAATACATAAAATTGATGAAATGAAACTTTGCCCAGCTTAAAATCAAGAAAGACAAACCCCATCTTTTTAAATGGGCAGAAAAATAAAGGAAAAAAGGAATATAAATTTCTACAGTGATAAAAGTTACTGATTAAGATATCCAAGCCACCTTAAGTCAGTTTATTTGAACAACCTGAGAAAAACAAAAGTCAGTGTCTCTTATCTATCCAGCATAGCAGTGGTTTCTTATCACTAACTTTAAAAACTCTGTTGGCTTACACTAGGTTTGATTCAGATGAATTTAGCCCAATAAATCTTACTAACACTTCTTCCTTGAAGTCGTGGCCTAACATCTGTCTTGAGCTCCTTTTAAGTTTAACCTTAAGTCAGAATTTCCTGTGTTTTAATAGTTGCTTCTTGATAACTGCAGCACGCTTATAACAAATTTAACCTTTCAGTTACAGATCTTCACTTCACAACACATTTTTACTGCATAGAAAAGCTATCTTCAATGATTTAGAAGGGATTTTCAAACTTAAGCTCATATTTTTCCCCTTCCACAACTCTCTGAACATAACCAGTGATTCAATTTGGCTTTAAAAACAAAGAAATACAAAATTATAAATATGACAATGTATAAAAAAAATCCTAATCTTTTTTAGGCTTTTCTCTCTAGCATTGCATCAACAAAATTGTTGATGAGGTGTTGGCCTGTGACTAACTTGGTGTGGCCTTCATGGAATATTAATGACTTTGTGGGTCTCAAGCCAAAGAAACCCTTTAGAGTGCCACATAATATCAAGAGTTGTATCAATATCACATTCTAGATGGCACAAATGCATATCCAAGTCCCAAGCTGATGGACAAACACATGTGTCTGAGCCTCATCAACTGTTTTGGCCACAAGGCAAAGGATGAAGCTGGGTAATTCTCAAGCTATAAGCATGACTGCTGAATACTTAGAAATAGTTGAGCCACATTTTGGCTGCACTATTCCACAAGCACTTAGCCTGAGGCATGGAAAATGTCAGCCACTGTGAATAAAGTTTATTAGTGTTTTGAGTAACTGGAAACTCTCCCACAAAGCCAGGAGTTAAGCAATGCTGAATAATAGGTGGCACTATGCAATCCAATGGTCCTGCTTGTTCCTGTTTTGGAATGTCTGAAGCAGACATGCTCACTTATGGTTTGCAGACTCTGTCCTTTTTCCCAGTCCTTGGGGTCAATCCCACGCAAGTGTGTGTACTTTTGATGTGTAGCTTGGCATACATCATCTCCATCTTAGAGGTGAATTCTGATCACTTGTTTTCCTTTTCTCTGCTAAAGGCGTGTAAAAGCCACAATGTACATCTTCTCTCTGCTTTTTCCAGGTTTACCAACAGATGACGAGGAAATTTGTGAGTCATCACTACACTAGACAGAGAAATGGTGCCAGAAGCAGTGGTCCTCTTAGCTGCTGGCACTGTCAATCAGACTTTATGTTGGCCTTGCCTCTGTGTCCTGTAATTAACCCCTGGTGTCCTCACAGCTTTTCACAAGTCCTGTTCCTCACTGAACTCCCATAGGGGTTCTTCCTCCACTTATGTTACCTGGATGAGGCTGGAAACTTAAGCTGCTGCTGTAGGTGACAGAAAACTAATGCTGATGATCTCAATTTACCGATCAAACAGTTGAGTTTGTTCCTTCTGTTGGGATCCCACAGTTAATTCGGGATCTGTTAATTCCTAATGTTACTGGGTTTATGTCTATTCTCAGTGACCTGTCTTTTGTCTTCAATATACCTTGAAATTGTTATATTACTCTGGTTTCTTGCAAGTTGCCTGATTCTGTTTTCACAGAGGTTTTCTGAAGGTTTCTTAGAAACTCTGAGGGAACAGTATTTCCACACCATCTTCTGAAGCTCTGGGTGTCAAGGCCAGGGAAGGTCTTCTGGTTGTGCTAAACTCTGATTGCCTGATTTTGCTGAGCCTGCACAGCTCTGCCAGACAGAAAATGAGATGTGCACGAGAATAGCCAGTCTCCAGATTAATTCCATGCTGTCCTCATGCCTGAAACATCAGGGACACTGAACAGCAGGGTCAACAAACATTTAAAAAGTCTTATGGGCCCAGGTAGCTTGGTGTCCCAATAGCTGAGCCTCTGTGGTCTAAATGTAGAGCCATGGACACTGTTGTGAGATGTCTCTCTCGTTTGGGACTGTGTTGTCCTGTACCATGTCTGGCTGCTACCCTACACAACTGGGGTTTTTTGTTCCATGTTTTCTGCTGGCCCATCTACTGAGAAGCCAGGGGAGAAGTCCAAGTAGGTGCAATAGGGAAAGTGGAGTCAGGATCAGCAGAGACAGCATATAAACCTGAGAAGCAGGGAGAATCTGGAAAGCAAATAAAATCCATTTTTAAATATAGATGGTGTAGGCAGACTGGGGAAATGCCCAACAGTAAATTTTAAAACTACACAAAGTTTTGAGGGAGAAGAGTCATACAATTTGTTAACAACATTTGAGGGCTCAAAAGGGTACAAGGTCCTGCTGGTCTTGTTTAGAGAAGTATGGAAAATGTTAATCTGTCACTAAAAGAAAAAAAATAGTAGCCACACTTTGCTGAGATCACCATGCTGTTTTGATTGCAACACAGGAAAACCAGATTGTCTTCGTGCCCACCAGAATTTTCAGAATAGATGCTAGACAGCAAGTTGCTGTAAACAAGCTTCTCTGTCTCAATCCCAATTTACTTCAGGCTTGCCATTTTCTAAAACCAAGAATAACATGAGTTTATAGAGAGCAACTCTTCTTTCTAATCCCAATAATTTCTATTATGTTCCCCTCACTACTCCTATCTGAAGCAGTGTCCTTCTCTTGTTCTCCCCCAGGAAAGAATATTACCTTTAAAGTACCCTCTGGTAATCCAACAAATTGTGCTTTAGTTGACAAAGACCAAAATACAGCACAATTCCAGGGACTCATGAGGAAGTACTCACTACATATGTCTAGCTTTCACAAGAAATGCTGAAACATTTCAGCTATATAATGCTTTGACAGTATGGTTTCTGTGTCATTCACCCAATAGATTTATTTAAGGGGTTCATCGTGACAGACTCCTCAAAATTTTAACTACTCTTATTCTAAACAGAAAAAGAAACTGAGGAGTATCCTAAGCTTCAATCAAGCCTGCAGCATGATAAGATTTAGATTTTGACTCAGAAAGGACAATTATATCTGTGATTTCTTATCAAAATCACAAAATTGTCCAGACTTCTGAACTTTGCCCCAAGGCTTGGCAGAAGCTGTTGTTCAGAGTCACAAACTTCTGTCATGTATGCATGGCATTCCTCTTAAGGAGTTTCCTGTATCTTCTACTATAAAAATAGTGGGATCCTCCAAGTTATGGTTGAACTGTTCATGGAAGGGCGTAGGGGGGAGTGAGGGCAAGAGACAGACTATTAAGGGATTAAGTTGTTGAAAAGGAATTGGGTCATGAGGCATACAAACTACAATTCCCATGAGACATTGGAAAAGCATCTCCACAATAAAATTAATAGTTTTCATCTGAAAATTTCTTATTTTTTTTCTTTTGCATTTTTGTATTTTCTCAGGGGGAAGGAGGAAATAATTTTCTGACAGGCACTAATTGTTTCCCATTTGATTTTGGCTTGCAAGCAGATCTGAGTTAAAAGGGCTAAATGCAGACATTCTGCTATTACAGTGTTATGCTCATTCAACAGTCAGTCTTGTTTTACTTGCAGCAATATGAGTTATACCATATGTGTTTGAAACTGGTAACCAAACAGAGCAGTCTTTCAAGCAACCCTAAGCTAAATTATAAATCTTTTTTGCATCTTTTAAATAAAAAGTAATTCTACAGGCACAAAACAAATCACTGAAGTACTTGCTGCTTGGGCTTAACAATAGCAGTCTGCCTGAGAAAACCAGTCACCCTAGTAAAAAAAAACTAATACAATTATCCAGTCTGACTATGTTTTAGTATTCTACAGGATTTTAAATTTCATTTACATGTAATGTAACGGAACCATGTAAAATAATTTAAATTAATTGTTTGCATTTTTATATAATACTACTATCTAATTATTATATTATAGATATTGTTATTATATTATTTGGTTTATATAGCATGTACAAACCCTAGCTATTGAACAGGACTTCATTGCTACAGTACTGTTGATTGCATTTTTTAATCCTGAATTTCTATATTTCTTGACAAAGTCTTGCCATAAGAGCAGAATAACTTCTAAAAGAAAATTATCTGGTGTGAGATCTTATGTTTAAGTAATGATTTGCTCATGTCCAAAGCTGTGCTGAACCCTCAGAATTGTAAATGTCACTTGATCTTCTGCTCTTGCAAAATCATTGGTGTAGAGCTATGGTTAAGTTTCTAGCTTTGCATTATGAACCCACAACCAGAATCACAAAACTTGGTTTCACGGTATACTCAGGAGAGATTTGTACCCGTAGAGATCTCTAGAAGTTCAAAGGTTGGTTGAAAGATCCATCAGCTTGATGCTCTTGTGAGAGTGGTAATGAAATGTTATCACCAAATGGGAAACAGGTAGAGAATTGACATGGCTAGCTTGAGGCGACTTGAATGGAAAAGCAGAGTAGAATTTAGCACTTCCCAGCTCCACGTACACTCATTTCTCCTAACCCTGCTGCCTTGCACTTTTTCCATGTTAGTTTAGCAATTTTGCAAAGGCAGCTGTAAACATATAAACCAACCCAAAAAGTTCTCTATAGACTTAGTCAGTTATCCTTTCTAAATGATGCAAAACAATTTGGCATACCTACACATTTACAATACAATTCTAAAATCACGATCCTTTACTTAAAAGAAGTATTTCAATTCCATCTGTGATTAATAATACGTGAGAACAAACAGGCTGGATGCAAAACTTTTTGCCCTTATCAATGCTATAAATCTGCAGCAGATCACAAACCCAAAAGGTTTCTTATGTGATGGAGCTGGTTCTGATACAACCCATGGTGGAGGAAAACTCAGAAGAACAGCTGATCTCATGAGATTTTCAACAGTTGGAGCCAACATTTTCAGAAAACAGTTGGAAGGATTTCAGTGCCTTGGAACCTGAATTTTGGTTTAGCCTTAAATTCGGCACAAGCCCAGCGCAGTTCCAACACTTCTGAAAGGTGTGGGTACGCATCTAAGTTTTTCACACACACACATCTATCTTGTGTGTGTGCATGCATGCGGATATGTGTGTGTGTATATGTGTGTATATATATATGTATATGTATATCTTGGAAGTGATAGATGGGGATTTTTTTTTCCTTGGAGAAATGACTGTTTGTGCCCTCTCTCATTTCATTCAGGATACACTACTGGGCTCTTTGGAATGCATCACCACCCACATCCCACCATATTTATTATTACACGTTCCAGAGGGACCAAAGGGAGTGCAAGTCTTGCCTTGAATCTCAGAATGCAGAGCAAATAGCTGTGCCACTACCTCAGCTCTCCATCTGCCTTTTATTATCATTAATATTCAGAAAAAAATAGGATTTTGAGAAGGAAGTTAAAAATCTTTGATGGGTCAAGGCTGTTCTCCTAGAGTGGTCCTGACATCTCTCTTCCCCTTTTCACCCTGCCCAGCAGAATCTTCTCCAAGACTCCTTGTTGGCCTTCAATAAGGACAGTATGTGTTGTGTAGCAGCTGCAAAAGGCCTCACAAATGCTGGCTGACAAGAAGTGACAGCTCTGTATATCTCTCACTGGCACTGACAGCTGACAGATGGATACCACTCACACACAGAAAAAAAGCCCCCAGGATGATTCGCCAACATTACTCTCTGTTCATAGGGGCCACATTTGATTGAGTGCTGCTCAGAATAATAAACCCTTGTCGATCCATTGCAGAGCCAGTTTGCTCACAGTGTCCTGATTTTTTCCCCCTGAAACACGTACCAGCATACACACAGAAGTCATGCTTTGCTTTTCTCCCCTTAACTTTGTTGGAGAAGAAAATCTACCTAGCTCTATGCAGCTGCTTGTTAGAGCAAGGGAGCAATGAGTACATAACTTAGCAATACCGTGTTAGGGCTTTGCTACCTGATAATCCTTCATCTCTCCAGTCTGTTCATTATTATCCTTCATACTGTTTTTCTTCCTTTCCACTAATCAGCCCATCATTGAAAATCCTGTTGGTTGGGTTAGTCGGAAGACAGCACCGTGATACTGTTAATGGGGAGGACTATGATGCACGTTGATGCAAAAAACAAAAAACAAAAAAACAAAACAAAACCAAAAAAAAAACCAAACAAAGGAAGCCTGTCCAACCCTNTGATAAACAGAAAGAGACATCCATCCATATGGGCAGATAGATCTGAATGGGAAAAAATGGGAAGGAGAAACACAGTTTCTACATCCATGGTAGCTGATGAGTTCAGTAATTTCTCTGGCTTTTTGTTCCATTTCTTTGTTCAAACTGTTTAATTACTAGACTCTGTAGGTGGACAGCTTTTGCCAAAATTGATCTGCTATATGAAAGCTATGTCATTGTCCCCTTTAGAGAGACTTGAAATAAGTAACATGAAGGAGTTACACCTTATTGCAATCTAAGAGTCGCCAGTATAAATCTGAAGACTGGAAGGGGTTCAAGGAGTCAACCATGACTGAGATGAATGAGAAGAGAAATCTTAACTCTCATGATTAGTGATGGTTATATTATGTTAAACATTGTCTCTAAAACAATTCCTGCTTATTTTTTGCAAAGATCTTTCAGTCTCCCTTAGTCTCCACTGCTGGGCTGGGCAGTGAGATTTTGTGGAGGAGGCTGTTTGTCCCGAGTACTCATGAAGGCCCAAGGGAAGAGTGAGGCTGCCGGGGTCAAAACCCTGCTGCTATTTGCTTTACACTGTGCCCTCTCATGTCCCTTGGCCCCCAGGACCTGGACTCAACAGTGAAGCATGGTCTTGTGGATATCAGATGGACACGATAAATGCTAGGATCCAACCAATATAAAGTGAAAGTGAACTCATGCAGACAGAGATAATACTACCTTCTGAATGAAGCTCATTGTTTTGCTCTTAAAAATATATCCAAACTTTATTTTGGCCGATGACACGGAACACTGCAGAAAAGAGGGCTTGGTTGAACTTTCCTTGTGTTATAATAGCCCTCTTTCATATCTTTCTGAAATGTACAACTAAAGAAACATTATATGCTAATACTTCAGCTAACAATAGCTATTCTACACAGATATGTCTGATATCCACATAAGTTCCCAAAGTGGGGGTGGCAAGTTGTCTCTAGCTGCAGCTGGGTTTGAAGATTTGCATGATACAGTAGGTGCATGTAGCAGGAAAAAACAGAGGTGAAGTGTACAAGGAATTAAAAAAAAGAAAAACAACTTTTTCTGACAGTATCCTATAGGCCAAAGGATTGCTTGTAGATAATCATGGATTAATTGTGAATGTAAAGAAAGAGACACTTTTTTTTATCAAAGCTGCTGCCTCAGGGCAAACTCCAGTGCCATGAAAGCCGAAATGTTTTCTTTTATCACAGTTCCTTTTCTGGCACCTGAAATTATTTCTTTCATGTCTGATAGTGAGGAACGAGGCAGCATAGCTCCCCAGAGATGAGCGATTGTTACCATGGTCTCATAGCATATTGGCAGCCGATGTGGCATCCATGTACACCTGTCACTCAAACAGAGCAAAATGCAGATGTGGCACAAAAACCTGAGCTCACCCACTCGGAAGCCTCCCCCGCTCACTGTGCATGCACACCCCAAAACCCACACATCTTCCTGAGCCCCCCCTCCTCCCCAGGACGTGGCTGCTTTTCAGCCTACACATATGTGAGTGCACTCAGACGTTATCAGGCCTGTTTAATGCAATGAACCTGCATTAGCATTTCTGCAGGGCAAACACAAATAAACAGAAATGCACTGAAAAAAAAATGTTTCAAACAAATTTCTTTGCAAGTCAGGCAGAGAGAGAAAGGGAGAGAGTATAGCACACAAATGAGCCAATTTCCTTCATATGGAAGTGAACTAAGACCTTTTTAATGAAGACTCCAAGGCCGGGGAGGGGTTGCTGGATAGATGCTTATTTACTTTTTGATTTTCTTCAGGCTTTGGGCTACTCACATCACTGTTGTTTAACAAGGCAAGGTGTTGAAAGTGTCAAAAGGCAAGGAGATAGAATTTTATGTTAATCATAGGACTTGGGAGTAATTTCAATCCCAGTAAAAGGCCCAGCATACAGGCAAATGAAGGAGACAGGCAAAGCAATTTTTTCAGGAGATGTTGTATCTGGTATGGATGTCTTTGGCTAGGGATAGGAAAAAACTCTTGGAAGAGGAAGAAAACAGCACATATGTATGGCTCTAAGGTTAACAAACATGTTGAGGTGAACTGGATTTGTCCATGTGAATGATCTGACATTTTTGGTCAGTGAGACAGAAAGTATAATGCAAAATGTTATGTGAACCCTCTCTTCTCTCTCTCTCTCTCTCTTTTTCAAACAAATTGCCAATTTAGCTCCTGGGCTAAAGTAAATAGTGCACTGCCATTTTTTTTAAAGGGAAATATGACAAGGAACCCAAATGTGTTCATCTCAAATTTGTAAATCCATTGCTTTATTGAACCATTTGTCCATTCTTATAAGCTGATTTATAATAACTGTAATATGATTCATCATGTCATCTTGTAAATAAATGTGACACTTCATTAAACACAGTAATCAAATTTAAGCAGTCCCACTTTCATGCTAACAACTGAGACCTTAACGATTCTATTGCTCTGAAGATACTCCTACTCTAATGAAATGAGCATCAAGCAAAGAATAAAATGTAGCAGAGGTAGATTTTCAAGAGGAGTGATGAAGAAATAAATACACTTTTAGTAAGTAGCCAGTAATGAAATTAGTAATGGCCTGAAATTTACTGTAACAATGGTTTTACAAGATACTCCTGTTGGGATGTTTTATTGTCAGTAAGGAATGGACAGTTTGAACATCTTGGAAAATCTGTTGTAGGATTAACAAAATCCTTTTAAAGCCTGAATTTCAGAAAGAATTTTTTCATGCTATTTTTGTGTTTGCCATCTGGAATGACACTGCAAGCTGGCAAACACAAGAATAATGTGAGATATTTCTATCGCAGAGAGTTAGCTATGGATTCATCAGGGAATGTAAGCATCTGAACATCAGTCAGATACCCAGAATTATCCCAGCTTTGACCTGCTTTGAGGAATCAAGCAGACCCTCTATTAAAATTAAGGTCTGCCTTCTTTCAGGAAATGGTCACCCCCACCTCTCAAGGGATAGGTGTTCAAATCAAGGAAAATTCAGAGAAGTACACATGGGGAAGTAAGCACAGAATACAGTTTTTCTTTCTTTGTTGGGAGTGATTTAACATGTTAACAACAGCAATTCTGTGTTGTGAACCAGATTTGCAGGTGAAGTAGATCACTCTGAATTACTTTGGTTGAGGATTTGGCTTACTGTCCTTAATTATGCCCTCCATCGATCAGCTGTAAGCAAAAAGCTTATTTCCATGGCCCTCCTCTCATACTGATACTATTCTAGAAATGAGCATGTAATTCAAGATCAGAACATTTGGGCTTTCAAGCCAGGAATTTGGGATGAAAAAGAAAGCAGTGTAGCTGGGTTATTTTAATCAGCATTATTAGGATTTTGGTGCACTACAAGGCAGAATCTCTGCTTCCTATTCACATGACTGTTTTAACCCCAGTTAGGTGGAAGCAATCATGACACTGAGAAGCTGAGACGCATTTCAGTTGCAGCCTGGAATATCAAATGCATGAATGTACACTCGTGTATAGCTTTACTGCTAAAGTCTGATTTAGTTTTCCAAACAAAATTGGAGTCTTCTAAAATTGAAGGCAGCTAAAGATAGCATTTTAAGCAGACTGAAAGAGAGCAATGGGAACTGCATGAAAGACAGTCCTCAGAAACAGGAGAAGTGTTGAAAGGTACTGAAGGCTGCACTCCAAAATGGAAGAGCCCGAAGTATACAGGCACGATAGAAGGTGCCAAGGAAATTCAACTCCAGTAGAAACTAAGGAAGATCTATCACTGTCTGTTAGAGGGTGCCCAGCACTTTCAAAGATCCGTATGTTAAACATCTAGCTTCATATTTCTAGTGAGAGAATGGAGGAGGCTTCTGCATTGAAAGTGAGAGTCTGACAAGCAGAGAGGGCCAAAAAAGATGAGAGTGTCTGCAACCGGAAAAACAAAATATGGGCAAAATTTTGAAACAGCAAAGTAAGAGAAAGGAAAAGAAAAAAGATTGTTTCAAAGTCTGTTCCACGTAGAAAATTTTGCTAGAACAGGAAAACAAAGAGAATGTACTTGAAAAATTTAATTGAAAAGAAATGAAATCAGCTTTTCTGGAGACATAAAACTATCCCTCCAAACTCCACCAAAGTTTATAATTCAGGAATAAAGAACAGATGGAATGGATCTTGGAGCTCACCTGTTGTAACCCAAGCATCCTCAAAAGGAACAAAGAGGTCCTGGGATGGGGTGATAAACAGTATTTGCTAAATAGCCCATAGCTAGGAAGCACTGTTAAGGAAATGTGTGAACGGCCAATCTCAATGAAGAGATTAGGGATGACTTAATTTTATTTAAGTTATTAAAGAGTCAAATTTTCAGAAAGGATTTGGTAATATTTGGATTGAATCTGAGAATTGTTCTCACTTGCACTGTAGCACTTTGAAGGATAGCTCATTGAGAAGAACAGACATATGTCCCCAAACAATTTCAGTTGTAGTGTTTCTAGGTATTCTTTGGAGCAATGATCTTTTAATTGTATTCTTTATTGAAAAATTGATTTCAAGATGTCTTTTATCAGCAGAAAAATCAAGGCCAGATATTTGACGCCTAATCCATAATCTTGGCTAGCATAGGTTTGCCTACCACTTGCTAGTGCTACTCATTATCATGTGAAGTATTCCTGCTGCATCAGTCAGTTCTGGCTGCCAGGAACAGGTGAATGCTGATGAGAAAATATTAAGTATCTGTTGTGGAAACCTTAGCTTGTCCTCATGTTGTCTTCAAGCAGTAGCTGGATTCTGCATTATCAGGATTTACTGTTATGTTCATGTGTTTTGAAGGAGCAAAATTACCAGATGCATATAGGTACATCTGTAGCAAACTGAGCAATTTCCAGAATGAAATCCTATAATTCAGAGGTCCAGCTACCTAGAGGATCCATAGCACTGAGATGGACATGCAGATTTCCTCCTACAATAAGTTGAGAGGACTAAGACCTCAGAATGGGATCCACAATAGCAGCTATGATGTACAGGAAAATAAGCAATGCAGGAAGAAAATTAGGAAATGCAAAGAACCCAGTAAGGCATGGACTGCTGGGAAGTGTTTCCTCTTCAGCCTGTATGTATATACCAACCATATCAAGTTCAAAAAGGGAAAGTACCACATTCTTCTCCTGGGATGGGTCAATCCTTGATGTACGGACAGACTGGGGAATGAGAGGCTGGAAAGCAGTGCTGCAGAAAGGGTCAATGGAAAGTTGAATCTGAGTCAGCAGTGCCCGGGCAGTCAGGAGGGCCAGCCCTGTCCTGGGGGGCATCAGGCACAGCATGGCCAGCCAGGCAAGGGAGGGGATTGTCCTGCTCTGCTCAGCACTGGGGAGGCCTCACCTCAAGTGCTGGGGGCAGTTTTGGGTGCCACAATATAAAATATTAAACTATTAGAGAGCATCCAAAGGAGGGCAATGAAGATGGTGAAGGGCCTTAAGGGGAAGCCGTATGAGGAGCAGCTGAGGTCATTTAGTCTCTTCAGCCTGGAGGAGACTGAAGGGAGACCTCATTGCAGTCTACAACTTCCTTGTGAGGGGAAGAGGAGGGGCAGGCACTGATCTCTTCTCTATGGTGACCAGGGACGAGACCTGAGAGAATGGCCTGAAGTTATGGCAGGGGAAGTTTCAGCTGGATATTAGAAAAAGGTTCTGCACCCAGAGGGTGGGTGAGCACTGGAACAGGCTCCCCAGGGTCACAGCACCAGCCTGACAGAGTTCAAGAAGTGTTTGGACAATACTTTCAGGCATGTGGTGTGACTCTTGGAGCTGTCCTGTGCAGGGCCTGGAGTTAGACTTGATGATCCTTGTGGGTCCCTTCCAACACAGCTTATTGTGCAAAATTGTGTGAAATACACTTTTTCAGCAGTACAACATTTTACTTAATGTACTGTGCATAGTAGTTGGCACACTTGGACCAGACATAACCTCAAATTTAATTTCTTCTTCAGCCTGACGGTCTTCAGAGAATCACAGAATTGGTGGGTGGGAAGGGACCTCTGATTTTATCTAGTCTAACCCCTTTGTTCAAGCATGGACCTCAAGCAAGAGTTGCCCAGGACCATGTCCAGTAGGGCTTTGAATATCTTCAAGAACGGATACTCCACTACCTCTTCGGGCAAACTCTTCCAAAGTTTTACCATCCTCACAGTACAAAAGTGTTTTCTTGTATTCACACTGAATTTCCAGTATTTAAATTTGTGCCCGTTGCCTTTTGTTCTGTCACTGGACACCACCAGTAAGAGTCTGGCTCCCTCTTTTTCATTCCTTTCTATTAAGTATCCATGTTTTACTTGAGCTAGGAATCCCATAGCTAGACAAAGAATTCCAGTGTGTCTTTCCAGTGTTGAGTAGAGGGGGAGGTTCACCATTTTTGACCTGCTGGCAGCACTCCTCATACTGCATCGCAGGATGCTGTTGGCTTTCTTTGCTGCAAGGGTGCATTGCTGGTTCATGGTCAGTTTTTTGTCCACTGGATCATCAGTCATTTTATTACAGTGGATATCAAACTACATGGTCTGGGCATGACAGCAGTAAGCCTCTTCTGGCAGTGTGGGGTAACAGGCCTGGAGTAGTGGTTTTTATGCTGTGTGGACATTTATCCTTGGTATGACCAAGGAGTGTACACTATTTTTCCCAGGACAGTAACACAGCTGAAGATAATCTTAGCTGAACCCATCAGATATGGCACTGTTACTGTCATAGTGGTCAAGAATGTATATACACATCTTTCTTGTTAAACAGAGCAGAATGACATCAAAGATTTTTTGGGATGCAGTTAATGCTGTCGAATGGAGTTTAGCTGGGTCCAGCAAAGTGTCACAAGTAGCCTGGGTGCAGAACAGCTAAAGTGTGTTTATTTTTGCTTTTGCATTAAATGCTGCTGGATTTGACCTAAGGGATCCTCAGCTATTCAACTTCTTGGAAACTTTAATTGTGAAGTGACTGAAAATCCTCCTAGCACCTGCCACAGTGGTGGAGTTTAGGGTAATCCATGGGGGGCTAATTTTCATGGAGAAGCTGATCTATAACAGGACAGGACTTCCAGTACTGCAAGCAATGAGGGCTGAATGGACAATGGTCATTAATTTGGGACATATGGGAAGAAAAGTCTGGAAAAAGAAAATCCCATGGCTTTACTCTTCAGTTCTGGAATAAATGGACAAGTCAAGACAGACTTAAAAGAGCCAGTATATTTCGGAATCACATCCCAAATGTTAAGGAGTGCATAGTCCCTCTCAATGTGCCATCCTAGTTTTGGCAAAAAGGTGGTGTTGTCCTTTCTTTGACAAATCGTTTCTATTTTCATTTTAGAACAGATTTCTAGTCTTCTAAGATGGAGAGACAAGGAAAATGAAACACTTCATATCGATCTGTGAGTGTAAAGGCATCTTTATATACCCTCTCTACCTGAAGAGGTAAAGTCAATATAACACCTAATGCAAAGCTTCTACAAGGTTTCCATTGGTTTGCAAATCATTTGTTTTCTTTCAGTCCTTAGCTGGCCTCTCCAGCAGTGCCAGCCAAATTCAGCAGACAGCAAATCTGCGCAGCGTGTAGAACGCCCATTAAAAAAACAAAAAACCCCATCTAACCCCCTCCAAAGGACCACTGAAAAAAAAAAGGTATTAAAACATCCAATCTACTTTTTAATTCTTTGTCTTTGATTTATCCTTATGTAATCTAGAGGTCAAATCTATCGTTTCTGCTCTCACAGCAAACTAGCTAAGTCCACCAGTTTGGGTATTACAGCAAGGAAGCTTGGTATCCCTGCTTGTCCAGGAAAAGGAGATGAGTATGTAGAACAGATGTGGTAAAAAAAAGGATCCAAAAAGTCCACAAATTAATTATGAAAGAATTAGGACACACTTATTTCATTAGGTTTTCCTTTTTGCTTTTAACCAACTACTAACTAACTTTTCAACTTCTGCATTCATCTTGATGTTCATTAACCCAGTGACTGGCACTATTCCATTTCTGGCTGTCAAAGTGCAGAGAAATACAGTCATAGGCTGACTGAATATGCATGATGCTGTCAGGCATTGCTACTTAGTGGCATTAATATTGCTATCATTTATTGTTTACATATTTAATGATCTTATTGATATTATACACTGTTAGTACTACTAATTATAAGACAATAAACATAATTTATGAAGAGTTTATAAAGAAATATGTAATAAGTGATTAGAGACAATACCTGAAATAATTGCAATTTTTGTGTGTGCGTGCCATGGATGATTTTAGATTGATATTATTGTCATATAAACCTGTTTTGATACTCTTAGATATCAGAAAGTGACCTATATAGAACCATTTTTATCTTCAGCAGAGAACTGATCAAAGCTATAATTATGGTGTGATTACCTCAGTTTTACCTCTAGTTAGTGAAGAAGAGAGTAAAGAAAAAAGAAAATGAAAAATCTCTCATAAATCAGATTTTTCAGGTTTTGACAGCTCTAGTTTTTTGTCTGGCTGCACATTACTTCTTTAGCTAGAACTTGAGGAGTTATAGGCTATATTCTAAGAGGTGCTGACCATCTTGTGACTATCCTTGGCTTTTAGGACATGACCTATTTACCCAAAAGGAAATCTTCATCCAAAATGTTCATTTTGTAGGCTTTGAGTGTCTAAACTCATTTTGATAGTAGCTCCATGCTGCATCTTCGGGAAATACTGCAGATTTGATGTTAACCACCTGAAATCTGGCACAGGAATAATGTCAGTGACCCTCACTCCTGGGTCAGGTCAGAGTAGGTTTTCTCAGTGAGAATCAGGACAATTTTCAAGAAGAGCTTTTGGAAGCATGCCACAGGTGAGCTGTCTCTCCTTGTCTTCTGTTCTCGTACTCTCCAGGACAAGCACATCCTCTCTCTATGCTCATGGGACCCACAGGAGGTACCCAGCAGGTGCAGTCTGGCTGCAGCCTTTGCTGTTCTGTATCCTGCTCATACTGCCACATTTGCAGCACCAGGTCCTGTATGGGTTGCAAAGGTCACGGGAGAAGGAGAGAAGCCTTTGTGCTGCTGGCAGGACCAAGGCACCCAGCTTAAAACTGACTCAGAAATGCCAATAGGAACAACAGACCTGAATTCTTCATAGGCATACCCAAAACAGCTTCCCCATCAAAGTTCACCACTTTAATCTTCTCAGCTGAAGGCAGTGCTGGCTAGTAGAAACGATGTATTTCTGTGTGAAATGATGTGATTAAACACTGTTCTCTGTAAAGAAAACTGTAGAAGTTTGAAACTTTCTCCATAAACACTGCACTTTTTGAGAAACATGCTTCTTCTAGAAAGAGGAGAAACTCTTATCAGCAGCATGCACATTTAAATCATAAAGAAAGAAGGACTGATCCTGTCAGAACTTCCATAATGCCTTTCATTTCCTACCTGTTGCTGCTTGCACAGATCTGGTTCTTAATGTACTTAAACATGAGTGGTGACCTGTGGGGAACATGCCCAGAGAACTGGATATTAGGATTTTTTTAAGGGTCTCCTTTTTTCCCTTTCCTAACAGCAGGGTGACTGGGACTCAGGATGTCATTATGTAGGGAAAAGTCCTGTAACGACTGCAATCAGAGTCTGTAACACAACTAAGGTATTAAGGTGTCTTTATATGGGGGAGGAGGGGAGGGAAGTAATAGAGCAGAAGTTTTTTTAAACAAATACAAGCACCTTATCAGCATGGAATTCTATCTTCAAGATCAATGCTAAGAATCAAAAGTAGGAGAAGGAGAAAGAAAAGGAGAAAGAATGAATAGAGGGTCAGGTAATGAAAGAATAGAGGGAGAACAGAAAAGGAACACAGACATGCTATTCAAACAGAATGGAAAAAGCAAAAAAGTGAAAGATATAATAAAGGTCTATTTTTATACTGACATGAAAAATTCATCTTGGTGGATTTACAAGCAATTGTGAATTCAAGAGTGTCCACTAATTTCTGACTTTAAGTAACAGAATCAGCATGTGATAAATGATGTTATGCTCATTCATATGCATGTAATTGTAAGAAATTTATTTAGTAGAAAAATAAAGAGTTACGTGTGTAGGATTAGCAAGGGTACTTCTGCAAAGGCTTTACCTGGAACAGTTTCTTTTAAAATCTAAAAGAGCATTAGAAGGTTAACTGAAAAGGAAAGTTCTTTCTGAACTAAATTTCTTGGAAAACATGTATCTGACCTTCCCTCCTCTCTTTTGAGAATTACAGACTTACCATGATTTACTCCATTGACATATGCTCTGAATGGAACTGGTTATATTTGAATGTAAGTGTAATTATATGTAAGTACTATAATTTTATCACCATGATGCTACAGCTATTGATTACAGATAATTGTCTGAAGTCTACAGATATGGTTGTGTAAGGCTGACAGCTAGTATAATCTGTTGGGTGTCATCTCCTTGTGCTATTGGAGGAAAATGAAATTAGACTTTAAGAACACCACCCCATTTCAATAGATATCTGAAATACAGAGGGTCATTATCTTATTGCATACTTTCTAAAGTGAGAAAATCTAAACTTGATTCTGGAAAGTGTCTGTCGAACTATAAATGTGAGAACTATTTTAGTTATTGTCTCTTAGTGTCTCAGATCAAATGAATGCAGTTCACGAAAGGTATTTCTGTCTCCAAGGAAGGAAAGCCATTCCTTACCTGGCGTCATTATTTCTAAGAGAGATTATACAGGGCAAATTCTGCTTCTCTTGCTTCTAAATTGTCTTCAGATTTGACTCGCAACTCTCAAGCTACAACCTTCTTACATTTCATGTAAAATGTTTGTAAGTGAGTTTGTTCCTGCAGGTAGAATTCAGTTAACCAATACCTCAAAAGGTGAATGAAAACATTTTGAAGTTTGCAGTTCTGAGTCTTTGTTTATATTTGTTTTGCTGGTTTGAAATGCAAAAAATGAAATGTCAAGATCTTCACAGAAATATCCCTCTTTCTGGCCAATTCTAAGCTTCTATTCCCAAACTAGCTGGATTGTCCTCCTGATATGTGAGCTACAGCACACTGTTCTGAGAGGATGAAAAATTTTAGAAATGTGCTTTTGCTTTCAAAAGCAGCAGAAAATCCTTGATGCTGACTGTACTGTGAAAATAAAGCAGGACATCTGAGTAAAGTCTATTTCTGTATGATTTTCCCCACTGTTTTGTAATTGTACTCAAAATTGGTGGAAACAGGAGAAACAGGAAAAAATCTGAGGTTGAAGAGAGAAATTTGGAGATGAGAACTGAAGTAAGCCTCACGACAGCTGGGCACAGCTCCTATTGCAATATAAAGACATCTAAAGCCTTGTCGTATCATCCCATCAGATGAGGTTCACTCACAAGATGCCTCTCTCACTAAACATGAATTCATAGCCAGGCCCATCATGACCTCACAAAACAAGTTCTAACTCATGAGAGCAGGACAATCAAAGAGTGTCTGGGCTTCAGATATGGCTGGTGTACCTGGGGCCATTGATGAAAAGCTGCATACATGTGTAATACATATTTGTTCCTGTAAAGATGTCTGCTATCTATTAATTAAAGGGTTTTTCATTTCATTTCAACCAACATACCTGGCTTCTGTTCATTATTCCTAGTAATCTCTTAAAAGAGTGAAGCAGCCAGCACTACATTATTAGTTATACACTGCTTATGTCTCAAACAGAGCCTCTTCATGGGTGTTTCAGCAAGCAGAGCAGCCCTGGTGCCAGGCAATCTTCATAGAAACAGAGAATGTCCTGAGTTGGAAGGGACCTATCAGGATCATCAAGCCCATCTCCTGTTCCTGTGCAGGACATCGCAAGAACCACACCATGTAGCTGAAAGCATTGTCCAAATGAGGTCTCCTGTCAGTCTCCTCTTCTCCAGACTGAACAAACCAGGGGACTTCAGTTGCTCTTCTTTTGGCTTCTTCTCAGGAACCTTCAAAATCCTCATGGCTCTCCTTTGGATGCTTTCTAATAGTTTAATCTTTCTTATATTGTGGCACCCAAACCTGCCCCCAGCACTCGAGGTGAGGCTGCTCCAGTGCAGAGCAGAGCGGGACAATCCCCTCCCTTGCCCAGCTGGAGATGCTGTGCCTGATGCACCCCAGGACAGGGCTGGCCCTCCTGGCTGCCAGAGCACTGCTGACTCAGATTCAACTTGCCAGCAACCAGGAGCCCCAGGTCCCTTTTCGCAGTGCTGCTCTCCATCCTCTCATTCCCCAGCCTGTACCGTACATCCAGGGTTTCCCTGTCCCAGGCACAGAATCCAGCACTTGGCCTTGCTAAATTTCATATGGTTGGTGATTACCCAGCCCTCTGATTTGTCGAGGTCTCTCTGCTCTTGAGGGAGTTGACAGTTCCTCCCAATTTTGTGTCATCAGCAAACTTAACATTGCTTCAGTCATGCGCCTGAGTCATTAATGAAGATATTGAAGAGCACAGGGCCAAGGATAAAGCCCAGTGGAGCCCCACTGGTGACAGATCACCGATCTGATGTCACCCCATTCACTATAACAATTTGAGCCTGACCTGTGAGCCAGTTGCTCACCCATCACATGATGTGTTTATCCAACTATGTGCTGGATATTTTGTCCAGAAGAACACTGTGAGAGACAGTATCAAAAGCTTTGCTGAAGTCCAAAAAACTTGTGTGGACACCTCTCTGTGGAGGATGAGCTCACGACGTGGATGTAGATCCTGAGCTCATTGCTTGTCCCCTCCCCACTGGTTTTGCCTCCCTGGGGCTGGAGGAGAGCTGAGCATGCAGGCTGGCCCAGGCTAGCTACCTGCTGTCTTGGTGCTGCTGAGAGAGAAAAGTGCTGGAAGATTTTTAATCTTGATTTTTCAAAATAAGATGAATTATTTGTCCTCACATTTGTTATGGAGAAAAAGATTGGTGTTGTTTACATGGCTGAGTTGGTGTGATCTTCAAGCTGTGCATAGCCTGAGCTCCCACGGTGGTCATCACCGTTCCTTTACAATGGAGGAAGTTTCCAAGTTCTGGGCTGGCCTTGTTCAGGCCCTTTGAGTGCTAGCGCAAACAATAATGATAGCATGATGATGTGTGTCTTTCAAAGCAAGACATGACCACTGCAGGTGGTGACAGTCCTAAAAACTGGAAACTGCAGCCTTTAAAAGCTCACCAACTTTTTAATGAGACTAGGAAATAGTAGAGCAGAAGTCCATTCCCTGGACGATGATAGCAACACGAGTAGGAAATGTACAAACCTAACCCTCTCTCTTTGCAGCCTGCAGCCTGGAGTCCTTCAGGACTCCCAACTATGCAGGGAAGAAGCCAGGAATGCCTCCTTTGGGACCACAGCTAATTAGAATATCCCGAAATTCAATGTCAAAACCTGGCTGGAAGCCTTAAAGAGAAATCACATATTTAAGAACTCGATTAAAGTAACAGCACAGCCACAGAGAATTTCCTTATTTGGGGAGCTTTTACATTTCAGGAGGAAGGAGGTTTACTGTGGCATTTTTTTTCCAATTTGTTTTTTTAGAGAATCTCAATGAGACCACAAAATTGTGGTTTTGTTTGGTTACAAAGCCTGGCACACTAAAACAAGTAAAGGTCAGAGAAGAAGCCTTCAAATCTTTTAATTCTCTTTACTTTAAATTTCTATACACTGAACTCTCTGAAATACACTGATGGAATAAAGCAAAAATATATTGTGTATCTTTAATGCTGCTTTTCTGTCTAATAGAGTGGCAGATTGTGGAGGGGGTCATATTGTTGCCAAGTATGCTTATGTTGTAAATAATAAAATTCCAGCAAAAGCAAGGGACTGGTCATGCAGAAGAATCTAAATGTTTCCTACCAATGTGGTGAATCCCTTCTGCTAGCAATTAATTGTGAGCTATTTATAAGTGCTGTTTTCTTTTACTTCTAAAATTTGTTTTGTTTATTGCAGTTGTAGGCAACACCAATTAATACCTAAATTAAAAATCTGGAATACTACATTCTGGCAGCGTTATAGCCCACTTTTCTATGGTGCTTCTATGCATTTAAATTTAAGCCCCTTTTGAAATTGATGGAATTGTGCATTTGTTTAAGATGAAGCACGTGCCTGACTGTGTGGCTGGACATGGGCAATATCAGTCAGAGGTTAGTCACATACTTGGAAACACTCAGGGAAGGATTCATCACTTTTCAGACCATGAGAAGTGCAAAGGTTACAAGTAGGCAAATACCAGCTTAGTATTTTAGATTGGACATTTACATCGGCACTGGTATTTCCCTTTAAAAAAATTCTTATTAGAGTGTTTTATCTAGACCTCTTTTTATGAGACGTTAATAGAGTCTTTATAAAACCATGGGTTAGTTAAAAACTTGCCTTAGATGACGGTGTCATTACTGGTGGGCCCATGCTGCTCTTTCGGCATTCATCAGCTGGAGGCAAGTGGGCTGTCTCATGGGGAGTTGAGAACATGCAGGTTATCACTTTGATTAGCTGCTGTAGGCAACTGGTGGCTACTGTAATTGCCTCCACAAGTCTGAAATGAATATACATTTTCTCTGACAAGGAAACGGTAGGAATATATGCCTAGTGGAAGTTTTAGGTTCCTATAATGCCATGGAGATCAAATTAAAAAAGGAGAGAGAGAACCTGTTGCTATCATACTTCATTAATTAAGCATCAATTTAGAAAATACTATGGCATTGACAGGTTTGGGAGTGGCTGCTGATACTGTTTGGCAGGGACAAATTTTCAAGTGGGTTAATGTGTAAGCCTTATGGAAGATAACAATAATGCTGTAATTAGGAGTCTGCCTCTTTAAAATATTGGTTTAAATTACGATGTACAAAGTCAGCCTAATGATTTAAGTATTTTACATAGTTATTTTAGAGTAGTTCACTTATTAGCAGCCATGTAGGCAGCACTAGGAGCAGGCTGCCTAGTGAGAGGTGTGGGGAGAGGAACAGAAGTGGAGCATAAACTTTTGCATGGCTCAAACAGTGCAAGTTGGGGCTGGAAAGAAGCAACTCAGGGATGACAGGGGAAAAATGGCAAACCAGGAGCCAGAACTGCAGCTGAGATCCAAACAGCCTCCACATTCATCTTCTCTCCCAGTTTTGATTTACATCAGTATCCTGTGTTCTTCTCCTATTTCTTTTCCTTCTTCAGAAACCTTCTTCTGCCTGTTTCTTTGGGAGATGTGCCAACTGTCGGGCCTTGGCAGTAGAAAAAGTGCAGGAGCTCAGCTCCTGGCAGCTCCATCTCCTTGAAACACTGTGGTTATGTGAGCTGAATGGCAAATACTGGGACAAGGTGTTTCAAGAGGGGGCTGGCTGGCCAGCCCCACTGCCACTGAGACAGACATCCCGGTGTGATGCCCATGATGTGCTGGGATGTGCTCGGGGGAGAAGGCACAGTGGAGAAGACCTGCCCTGCTCTCCCACAGTCACCAGCATCACCTGTCAAAGAGCTGTCTGCCTCCAGCCCTCAGGGACAGGGGAGTCCCTGGACACCTGCCAACGGGTCAAAACCTCTGCGGGTTTTGGTTCAGTCCCAGTTCATTTTCTGCTTTGTGTGGATGCATGTGCTGATTTATTCATCAGCGGCATTTTCCCATTCCAAAAATTATCTGACCATTCCCAGTCATGCAGCAGTCCAACAGTATAGAGGGATATTGAACAAGGAGTCCAATGGGTCACTTTGTTTCGTCTTTTCCGAAAGCACAAGCCCGTAAGATGCAATGAAGCTGCACCTGTATCATCAAGAGTGAAATTTGACCAAGTGCTTCTGAATGAGGAAACAAGAACAATAGACTGGAGGGCACTGATATACTTTTGTTTCTTGTTGCTAATATATCTGCCATTAATACTTTTGGGAAAGACAGGGTGAGAAATGAAAAACAAAAAATCCCTAAAATCAGTTTGCTATCAGTTTTTAAGCCATTGCATCATCCTGGGGATTTATCATATCATAGCTCTGGAACTGAACTTCAGATATTTTACAAGGAGAAGATTTTATTAAAAGCATTATGTTTTCATATAGAAAAAGTTGAGTGGAGTCTATATTCTTCCTTTTTTCTCACAGGAAAACAAGTTGAGTATTTAGCAATCACATACTTCAGGATAAAAGTGGTGTGTGTGTGCTTTTCACACATTTTCTGCATAAATATTTTGAGGTTCCTCTAAAACAGGACAACTGCTTTTTTTATTCTTCATGAATCAGCTCCCATGTTTGAAACAAATCGTTGCAGCAACAAGGAATGACAGCATGACAGCCTAGTAGGTTATTAATGGGAGTGACAGCCTGCAAATCAGAAATCATGGCAGTGCATCTGTATGAACAGCAATTTGTGCTCAGTTGAATAACCAGGAAATCCAGAAAATCAGAAAAGGTTGGGGGAGAAGATGAATCAAACAGAAACATTTTTAGATAACCCAAATTTTGTAGAAGTAATTGGAATGTCAGGGAAAGAGCAACATTCAAAAGTTTATTAGTACAACTACTTACGTTCACATATGTTTGTTTTGATGCCCACTAAAGACCTAAAATTAAGCAAAAGAAATGAGGGAAAATGTAAAAATGTTGAGGGATTTTTTAATCTGTTATAGTAATATCATCAGGAAAATGAAACTGCAGCCTATTTAGCTGCTTTATCATATTTTGTGAACAAATTTTATTCACTGTATATTCCAGGTAGTAGAGCTCTGTGAGATGAATGTTGGAAACTTTCCACAAAGAACAATTTCTGTATAATTTATAAATGCAGGTGTTTTGTTTTTTGTACTCTCTAGTTCAGTTGTTCTGAATAAAAAAACCAGAGAAAAATCAAGTATGTTTTGTTTTCTTTTGGGAGTAATGATGCAATGTAAAGTACAGGTTAGCAAGTTTCCAGACTTAGTTTACATATAAGTTTATGGGGAAACTCTTTATGTACATACAGATGTAGGGTTAAATTCTCCACACAGATGATTTTAGCTTTTCTAGCTGCTACTGAAAATCTCCTGATGGGCATCTGAACCTGAATTTACTGTTTCATTTTTAATGGGAACTGATCTCAGTCATCAATAACTTTTTGTGTACTTCTCAATAATGTCAGTCTTGATATTTTCCTGAACTGAATGAACTCAAAAAGGCGTTTTAAGTTTCAGTTACATAGAAATTGCTGTAAGTGACCACCCAAGATCAGAGTTAATAACATTTCTGACTTCAGTCCCAGTACAGAAAGTGGAAAATTTGGCAGATCTAACCCCCAAATCGGAGGTTTCTGCAACATATTGACTTTAAACTTGTGCATCTCAATTCAGATTTCACCCTTTCAATTAATGTCAGTTGTTTAACCTAAGGGATATCAATCCCCCAGTGCTACATTCCAGCCATATTGTTACTTGGGCAGCAAAACTTTACTTTGATTTATGCGTTCACTGAGGACTGCAAACTCTAGGAATATCAACCTATTTTTGCAGATCCTTGTTAAGCACAGTAATCTTGCTTTATTACTGTACAGGGGTTGCTAGAAGTGGGAAAACCTGAACAAGGCAAGGGCAAAGAAGGTCCTACCTTCAATGAAGAGGGACAATAGCTCCACTCACCATGAAGAGCATTTGCCTGATCATCAGGTCATCCATACCTGAAGCATAAACTTTCAATGCTCCAAAGGACTACATGTAGACAGACTACATGTAGTCAGAAGCCCCATACCCTAAACTATACATTCGTCCCCAAGGCAGTAAACTATTCCCTGCTTTGTCTGCCTGTTTGATTTTGGTATAAAAGTTTTAAAAAATGTATCTGATAAATTTTAAAAATCCATTTTTGTTTGTGACAAATTGGCTTTTTTTTTTTTTTTTTTTTTTT
>VZTH01018882.1:36282-47545 GCA_013397815.1 Aleadryas rufinucha
TTTTTTTTTTTTTTTTTTGCTTTCCCTGGCTTTGAATATTTCCAATAGCTTTTTCTTGTAATAGGGTTTTCTTTTTTGCCGTTGTATTATCAAGCAGGCAGCCTTTGAATCTCATGTTTAAGTTTTATTTCCAATGTTACAGTAGCAGTTTTGCATCTCTTCTTCATCAGCTTTTGTGTTTGATTTGTGTTAGAAGTTAGCTTACTGCTATGGGTAACCCCCAGGCAGTGCTATCAATCTGTCTTGAAGTGGAAAAAAAACAAAAAAAAAGAGTATGCCTTTTTGGATCACTAAAAAGTAAAATAAAATGAAACTAACTCAAAAGAAAACCCCCATTGGTTGGAAAGCTTTTTAATGTCAATACAAAATATAAACAAAACGTTGTTTCTGAATGAAGTATCAAGACAAATAATCCTCTTGCCCATCTGTTATACTAAAATGGCCGCTGCCGTATAATGTTGTGAGGATACATGTGCCAGTAATGGATGAGATAAAAGCAGACATATGCTAGCAAGAAAGAATAAAAAATGTTCATAATAAGTTATGAGCTGAACCAGTATGGAGAAATATATTCAGACATGAGAGTACAGTATCTGCCAATCTATGTGTAAAGCACATATTTCCACTGCACGTAATTGTTCCAGTTGCTTAGTGCCTTCATCCCAAAGGACCTCAAGAATGCAACATGTCACCAGCATCAGCCTGGGTGAGGTTAATCCTAAATAAAGACTTCCTCATTTTCCTTAGAAACTGCTCATGAATCTATTAAATGACCTTTGTGATTACTTGGCATTCTTGGAATAATCTCAGTTTACCTGTGAATCAGTTCTAGGGTTTGACCAAACTGAAAAACAACTACTCTGCTTTTAAGGAATAAAGAAACACAGAAAATACAGTCTTTTCAGGTTTATCTGTGTGAATTTTGTGGAGCTGTACATGAGATAGATTGAAGTATACTAGAGATTGCCTCTTGCCTTTGTAAATGGAAAGATTGGTAATGACTGAAAGCCACAACACCTGGAAGTCTGTGGTTTGTATGAAATAAATGGGTCTTCTTACTTACAGTCCTGGCAAACTTCAATTTGTCTGAAGAATAACTAAAACAAAGATGGTGACACAGAGGCTCCTTCATGCTCTGCTGCCAATGAGCCTCGTCTTACCCTCTGGTTGAAAAATGGTATTTCCTACAGGAAATTCCAAGAACTTTACATATGGAGTCACTCCAAATTGAAACAAGTCCAAATCTCAGATTTTTTTTTTTTTACAAAATGAATCTTTCCAAAGTATTTCATTTTGGTTGCACTGAAACACTGAAATAATGCAAGACTCACATTAAAATCTCCAGAGACACTGGCACTGGGACCTGTAGGGAACAGGGCACATTTCCTGGGTGCCTTTAAAAATGATACTCCATTTGATCCCTGGTCTCATTTTAAAGTAGACCTATTTTCTACAGCTAAGCTGGCATTGCAGAGAAGGCATAGAGAGGGATGTGTACAAACAAACACACACAACATCCTGAGCAGTCAGTTTGCTCTTTCCATTCCATTCACCTCAGGAATCAGTTCTGCAGTCCCTAGACTGATCCGTCCACAGAGACTGAACTCCTGAGCAGTGGACAGTCCCCACAATTCACCATAACAGCTTAGCCTGAAGTAACCTCAGCAGGCCTTCACTACCTGCCGTGTGAAGGTTCCCGTCAGCCCCCTGAGCCTTCCCTCTGTGCTGTGCCCAAGAGCACATCGTGTTTTCACAAAGCTTCCTGTTCTGCTGTGGAGCACCAGGCAGTGGCCAGGAAATCAATGTGCTGACTGAGGATGGTGCTTTATCTCCCAGTTCCTATTGTGTCATCATTGCCCCATCACATTCATTCCTATTTTTCACTTTTCCCTTCTGCAGTATATTAAAATTACAAATTCAGGGGGAGTGTGTGTTTGTGGGAACAGTTTTTCAGTACATTTATTGCTCCTCAGCACTGAAAAATTGGTCCTTGTGTTCATAACCACACAGGAAGATAGGGATTGCTGCTGACCTGTGAACATGATGAAGCTCGTGAGTAAAGCTGTGCTCAAACTTTTCAGAAAAGGCTTAAATATATTTTATTTTTAGGAATGTAGTGACTTATAACACTAAGTGTATAAGACAAATGAAATGCAATTGATGCAATTCAACTTTCCTTTACATCAATAATGTCCATTATAATGTCCATAATGCTGTGGACAAGTTTTCAGAGACTGCTGGAGGAATGAATTTAAAAACAGAATTTAGCCAGGTGTTCATCAGTTGCAGGGGTATGTTCATAACAAGAGGTAAGAACTTGGCAGTGCCAAGATTTCTTTGGGGAAAACCAGGCTCAACAGATGATATTTAAGTTACAGCAGGACAGAAAAATGAATCTGGCAACCCAAAAAACCAAAACTGGTGATTAAGTAGTGTCATATTCTTCTTCCTGAGGAATCCATGTATGCAAGCTCAGACAATTCCTCTTCTGTGGTTCTACCAAATAATCCATACCAAGGATTTACTATTGCCTTTGAAAATATTTGGCAAATTTTTGGTACAATTAGCTGCTACACTCATCCTAATAAGATTAATTCTCAGAACAAATATTGAACCTGAATTAAAATTACAGAGCAGAACAACCCAGCTTGCTTTTGGCTATTTAGATCCAGATGTGCTGTTGAACTCTGGATTGTGTCTATTATTGTAAGTAAAACATCAGATCTAATATATACACCATGGTTCATTCTATTTTCCTCCGACATTTTCTGGATTTCCCCTCTAGACTTCTCTTGTCCTTTCTTTTTCTACCATGACAGAGATATTGAGATAGGCAAGGGTGACTCATATTCAGATTTGCTATGAGCAATAGAATTGTGATTGTATCCACAATCAATCAGTTTGTTTAAAGATGTGAAAGATTAATCATGGGAGGAGAGATGAGATGGAGATGAGTCTACTGAGATGAATGATTCCAGACTTTAGACAACGATTATTCATGAATGATAGAAAATACCAGATTCTCAGATCTTCTTTGGAAGAACTATGTGGAAAACAGTGCATGTGCTACAGAAATAGTGAGATCCTCTACTAATTCCTGTGTTCCCACAGCATAAAGCAGGGGAATATCTCAAGGGCATGACTTATGATTTTTTTGTGCTCAGAAACTTTATGATGAATGTTTACAAATTGTTGGCAAAAGATTTAATTTCAAAAAAACCTTCAACCATTGTAAAATGTTTTAGCATGAGAAAGACAGGGTATTTCAAAATCCCAATTACTTGTCTGATTAGCCAGCATACTCTGCTTGGATGAATACATAAAATTACAGTGGAGAATCCATGGCAGTGTATGATATGTCTTCCACTGCTGCATAAGTAAGCAGCTTGATGACTGCAAGGGGCTCTTGAGCCACCTACAAATGTTGCCCCTTCTTGTTGCATGGAGGAAAAAGAATCCAATTGTGAGGCCAAGAGAGTCTTGGTCCTATCTCATATTCCAACAACGGCTTCCTTGGGTGTGTTGTTCAAGTCATTTAGAACCTGTCCATAGAAAGCTTTTGCTGACTACAGGGGTGCACCTGGGTGGAATTTGGTTCCTGAGTGAAAATCTATTTGGAAACCTGTGGATAACAACATTTTCGCTTGTAGAATTGCTCTGATTTCTAGAATCCTGTTTCCAATCATAAACAGAAGTGCCATCATTTCAGCAGAAGAATTAAGTGGTTTGGTGTTACCTTAGTATCTGGGTCTATCTGGGATCCACATACTATGCTGAAACCTCCTATGGATCTAGTATAGTAGATTTCACTTGGGCTTGTCTTGGCAATGATCTTGCTCAGATCAATAAAAAAAAGAGTGTCACTGAAAGATCACTGAAAGATCATTCCTGCTTCCCACTCCTGTGATGCAATTAGAACTATGGTATTTACTGCAGATGGAGAAGACCTACTTTCAATTCTTTCCCCAGTTTCAGGGAGTATTCATCCAAATTCTTCACCTTTTAGCAGACTGTACTCTGCCGTGAGTCATCATCTTTCCCCCTGAAACTCTGCCACTAGGCAGAAACACATGCAAGAGTAAATTTCACAGAAAGAAAATTCCAGCAAAACTGTAATGCCAGATTTTATGGATTGGATTGGATGAATTTACAGCTGAAGGAAGCTATTTCTTTTCTCTGTCTGTCATGTCTTGTCATGATAGCCAAGAGACACGGGATGTGAATCAAGGGCACAGTGCTGAGGCTACATATCCTTCACCTTCAACCCTCAGAAAGGGTCACTACGTCATGCCTTTAATTTCATTTTAGTAATTATACGTCCATTTCAGGTATATTCTTAAATTTTTTTTGAGATTAATTTTAATAATCTGGTTTTGTTTTGTCAGCAAAGATTGTTTGTTCTAAATAATTGTGCCCACAGTGGATGGGCTGATCTCCATGGTGTAAATGAGTCGCCAGAAAGGGTTCTCTAACAGTGGCCCATAAATGAGGCTGCAGAAGTGGGTCTTCTGGGCAGTATTCATTTCTAGGCTTAGAGGCCAAATACTTTTGTCTAAGCTGCCTGAGAACATTTTTGGGTATGAAACTAGAGTATAGCTTGGGCCCATGCCTCAGCAACTGCAATGAGATATCTCTACTGCTCCAGCACTGCATTTTGGCAGAGTGTGTATATGTGCAGACAGCAACGATCTGCCAGATTCCCATACTGAATCGAGAATTATTTCTTGTGTCAATCTTGTCTTTCTTTTCTTGACGGCATCTATTTTGAATCATGGTTTTGAAGCTTTTCATACAGGCTGTTGAAGGTCAAACTGGTTTTTAAAGTGCTTAGACCAGCTTGCTGCCCTGATTAAGATAACTAAGGATTGGGAATTCCCAGCATGGGTATGCAATAAGAGAAAGCAAATGGGTCATGGCTATGAGAAATTGACAAATATGTAGAGAGAGAAGCCTCATTTTCAGGTACACACCAACAAAATCTGAACTGCTAAATTTCTAAAATTTATTTCATATGAAGAAACTGCCTTTTTATTTATCCTTAGTTTTCATACTCAGTACTTACATACTGAGTTATGCTTCCACAGACTTGCAGAGCTTTTCAGCTTGACTGTCCAGATTCACAGATTGGACCTTCCTGTTCCCTCCCTGCCTCAACCATTATGAGAAACAGTAGGTTTGTGCCTTTTACTTGTCTTTCTGTCCACACCAGTGTTTAATGGGGAGATTATTTTACTAGGCCACGTGGTACACAAGCTTTTTCTCTACCTTACCTTAGTAGTCCTTCAGAGTAATTGCCAATATGATCAAGACAATATTAGGAAGAAGTGTCTGTCTTCCTCCTTTTATTTCTTTACAACCGAGGAGAATCCAATATTTTAGTAAGTTCTCTTCCTGCACACTATTCCAAGAGCTCTGTGGATCACAGCTCAAGAAATTCTGATTCTTGATAATTCAGGAGAAAACATTTCCATGATTTTAATACTAAAAATCCTGTTCTTCCCCCTCATTTTTCTGTCTGACCACTTTTATCACTTTAATCAGATTTTATTCAGGTTGTCTCCTCTTGAGTCCTTAAACTGGAAACACTGATGACCATCCGAATCCAAAGTTTACTGTGTGATTGTTACTGCTTTCATACTGCAGCTGTTATTTTTTAAATTATGGAAAATATCTGTGAAGTGTAAATACAGAAGTTAAATTGCAGTGACAGTGGAAATTAGGTCAATATAATAAACCTGCAACATTAGATAGAATGGGAAGACTATGCTAGTGGGTAATAACTGATGAAATCAGGTAATTCTCTTCTCAAATCCACAAATATAAAGACTCTCTAGGTAGCAAAAGTTACATTTCTCTGTATAATGTCTAATAATATTTAACTACATTTTAAGAAGTTAGCTCAGCTGTTAGTAATGCAAATGGCAAGACCTTATTTAGTATGTTAGAAGATGGCTAAGACTTCAAGTGTTCCAGGTTTTCTAAGCACTAAGTATGTGGGTTAGAGTGTCTTGAGTTTATGAGTATGGAATACAGTGCTCCACACCTTCCAAGGAACAGCTTGTGCTGCTCTCTGTTGTTACTGGCAGCACGACTGGGATGGTAACATCCCCTTTTCCTACTTATAGCAATTGTGGAGGCCAGTGGGCCTGTCAAAAAAGGAACTGCCACAGCCCCCTGGAAGGATGAGCCTTAGGGCTCTCCTAGGTTAGGGTTCCTCTCCCAGGAGGCTTTGTGTTGATTATGCCAAATATGTTAATATACCCCAGGTCTGTTCTCCTGATTGGCCTGTTGGCCTCCCTACCCTTTTTTACCATATATGGTTCCCCTCTAGAAAGTTCTCCCTTCCTCATTCCCTTATTGGTCCATGCCCTGTGGCTCCTCCTCTCGTGCTTCTCCATTGGTCCCTGGACCCTAGCACCACCCCTATACCCTCCAACCATTGGGCCCTGGTGCTTTCTCTGCCCCTATCCAGCCCGTATAAGACCTCTGGACCCTCCATTGTTCCCTGGTTTTGGTCCCTGGACCTGTTCAGCTGTGAGCTCTCAATAAACTTCACCGGTGGAACCCTACATGAAGAACCCTTCCCTGCTCCTTGTCGTCGGCCTTTCCTGCGGATTACAACTACCCGGCGTGTGTGTATGAGTGTGTGTGTGCAAAGTGGCCTGCCAAGCGGCTCCCTTGCTGGAGGCGCTTCTGGAAGGACCACATAAAGAGCAGAAAGGATGCTCCCAAGGGACTGTTCATAGTGACACACTGGAGGGCCCTGCTTCCTAACTGTCCTTGCTGGACAAATAGCCTGTCTGGTCTTATTTTCTGTCCTGCAGTTTTTGTGTTTCCCTTTTGCTGGGGGAGGGAAGTGGTGTGTGTATAAGGAAGGGGAGGGGGAAAGAAGAGGGGAGGTTGGGAAACCATGTCCAGCCCCCACATGGGATCAGAACATGTAAACTTTTGAATGAGAAATTATAGAGCTCTTCTGGTTCTGTTAGTTTAGATGAACAGCAGTGTCCAAGATAGACGAAGTATTTTGTCTTTATAGCATTGTCGGCCGATTCAATCCATACAGGATCTTGAAATGATATGCTTAAATATTGCTGTACTGAAGTAAGTGTTTGAAAGAGCAAATGAAATTAAAAGGCCAATATCAAAACCTTTGATTCATGTAAATTGACTCTACCCATACAAAAAAGTCTCACTGGCTTCAATAGCTAAAGACTAATTGGATGACTGAAGATTTGTAGTATCTAGGCTTTAACTAGTAATATGAATAACTAGAAACCTAACACCACAAATCAAATGTGGTAATTCCTGTGTCGCTGTGATGCATAGAGCCTCCAAAGAGTTTTCAAACATTTTTCTCCATACAAGCATGTAACTGTTTGTGTCCACAAACTATGCAGGAAAGCTACTGCAAGAGGAAGGAAAATTTTTTAATGATGAAGAAAGTAAGCCTAGGAAACAGATTTTGATGTTACAGTATACAGCACCACACTGTAAAAATCAGCTTTGGAAAGGGGTATAAATTATACAGGAGTTAGGATGTTGATGTAAATCTGTCCATAGCAGAATTGATTGTAATTTACCGTTCTTGTTTAATATTTGATTTTATCAAAGATCAGGTTTACTTTAGAATAAAAAATGTCAGAACCCCAAATTTGACCCCAGTATAGGAAGTGAACCTAACATTCTGGGCCAGTTCAGCCATGTATCCCTCTGCCTTCCCTACCTTAGCTCTAGGAAAGGTGGAGATTTGTACGAAAGTAAGGATTAATAACACCTCTGTACTGGTAGTGGTGTTAATAGTACACAGATCGAGTTATTTGCCACAGGACTTAAAAACAGAACAAAGGCATGGCTGGACAACAGACATAGCTGCTTTCCATTCTGGTTTGTCATACAGTGCTAACGAAAATGTTGTTTAGTTAAGTAGCCACATATAATATTGCCCAGGGAGCAAATCTTTCCATTCTAGCTAAGCACATTGTAGTAGGTTTGCATAATTGGAGTATGCGTGTTTTGGATTGTAGGTGTGTAATGGCATAATTCTGCATCCTTTGAGCATTTCTGATACTCTTCTTACAAGTTCGTGGAATAAAGAGGTCAGATTCCAGAACAGTGTATTCTTCCTCTTCTAAACAATAAAAAAGAGGCCATCTATCAAATTGGCAGGCTCATATCTTTTGTAACCATGTACAAACCACACTCCAACTGGATGAACAGCTGTCAGAGCAGTCTCTTGTCAGCAGGTGGGTTAAAGTTTGCTAATGCATGTGTACACGTGCAGATATTCATATCCTTTTCTCATGAAGATCAATAACAAGATTTCCAAATGTGTTTGCAGTCATGATTTGCTCTGGATGCATTAGCTTTCTTTTGTTCTTTGGCCCACCTGTCTCTTGTTATCTTTTTGCAATATGTTTGTCCACCATGTGAGAAACTTTCCAGTGGGTGAAATCTGGAGAGATAAATAGTATAAGTGAATTTTGTTCTTCTGATTCCTTCATAAATCTGAGGTAAACACTTTGTGTCTAACCATTTGTCATAGTTTAACCCCAGACAGCAGTCAAGCCCTACGTACCCCCGCTCACTCACTCCCACACCAGTGGCATCAGGGAGAGAATTGGAAGAGTAAAAGATAGAAAATTCATTGGTTGAGATAAAGACAGTTTAATAAGGAAAGCAAAAGCCACGCACACAAAGCAAAACAAGGAATTCACTCACCACTTCCCATGGGCAGGCAGCTGTTCAGCCATCTCCAGCAGAGCACAGCCCCATCACGTGTAATGGTGACTTGGGAAGACAAATGCCATCACTCCAAGTGTCCCCCCCTGCTTCCTTCCTTCCACCACTTTGTATACTGATCATGACGCCATATGGTCTGGAATGTCCCTTTGGTCAATTTGGGTCACCTGTCCCAACTGTGTCTCCTCCCAAACTTCCATGCACCCTCAATGTCCTTGCCAGTGTGGCAGTATGAAAAGTAGAAAAGGCCTTGGTTCTGTGAAAGCCCTGCTCAGCTATAACAAAAGCATCTCTATATTAAAACTCTGTGTTCAGCACAAATATAAAACACAGTCCCATACCAGCCACTGTGAAGAAAACTAACTCTACCTGAGCCAAAACCAGCACACTATTGTAGTGCCACATTTTCTGGGTCATGGATATTAGTTGCTTTCTGGTTTCATCTAGTATCATGCACATCTTGAAAAATTCTATTGCAATCCTCATCTAGAATAGAGTCCTACTCTTGGATCATTATTGCCTTGTGTAATTCTTTTTAGATCACAAGATGTGTGTGAAGAAAATAAAGAAACTAAAACTGGTCCAGATTATTCTGGAGCATCCCTGCAGCAAAGGACATTCTGGAGAGAAACTTTCTTTAGGGCAGACATCAAGAACTGCTCCATAAACATATTCTCAAATCTATGTGATTCAAAATCAATACAGGTAGTCTTACCATCTTCCTAAGTACGTGGGTGTTTTCGGGATGATAGTTCTAGTTTTTAAGCTAGACACAATAACAAGCCAGTTCTTTAACACCTTCACTTCTGGACAAGGAACCTGATTTGGTAAACCCAAACGCTCGGCAATCTGGGCTTCCCTCTTGGTAGAAGGACTCTCAGTAATGCCTGTGATTAAGTAAGGTGTCTACAGTGGCTGATCTGAATATGTCCTACAGTCATTACACAAAATGCTCCAAGAGTGTCACACAGTGCTGATAACTTATCTAAGGCATACTTATTACCCACATATATTTCTCAGTGTCTGCGGGCATCACCTCCAGAATCCCAAAGCTCCATAACAAGATACTGCCAAAATGCTAAGATCATGCCACTGAAAAATAAATTGAAAGCATAAACACATTCATTCCTACAGTTTGGCATAAATATTTATTTTTCAATTAGACAAGATGTTCTGAGTAGCATAAATTCCCTTTATAGTTCTGTTTGGTTTGGTACTTAATCCGTTACTTTCCTGAGCAGTGAAAGCCAACACTTAACTTTTTAACTTTCATCTCAGATAAATGCCATCAATTTGCAAGGTGATTTAGAATGCAAATCATGAATAGAGTTCAATACTGCTAGTGCTAGTCTTTTATGAATCAAGACCCTATAAAACTTCATCAATATCTGTATTAAACAGTTATTGACAAAAATTTTATGGAAGCCTTATTCCCAAGGGACTAGTGTTCCCGGTATGAACCTAGATCTTTGGGAAAGGCACAGATACTGGTTTGTAATTTTCTAACGATTATCCTTACATATATAGCACTTATATCTGGAATAAACATATACACCCACACATTTTTTGCACAGATGTGAAAAATCTGATTGTCAGATCATGTCAGGAGAGGGCAAAATATTGTATTTTCTGAGTCATTAAAATAAAACCATATTAAGGATTATAACAAAAAAAAAGGAAATTATAATACATTTTACAAGTTGAACCACATTAAAGATAATAAGGAAAAGAAAAGCAACTTAGAATACACTTGAAAAGCTGGAATTGAAAGACTAAGTAATAACACAAGAAAAAACAGCCTAGTTACCTGCCTGCGAAGCTTGTTCCATTGTTTGAGTATACTTCTCTTTGATTTAGAAGCTGAGATGATAAAAATCCTACTCTGATTGAAGTTAAAGGTGTTTTGCCTTTGATTTCATTGGTAGCAAAAATTTACCTTGTGTAAAGCCAAAAGGGATCTGATTAAGATCTAGCTGACCAACATTCTGTGTTCAGTTTTTCATCCAAAGGCAGTAACATTGTCAGTAATGAAAAACACAGCATAACCAGATAACCGAATAATCCCAAACTGCAAATTGAGGATATAATGCAGGACTATTTAAATTTTAAAGAAAATGTTTTGGGATTTAGTTTTTAGAAAAAGAACTATGTACATTCCTAATTTCCCTGTTGTTGGGCAGGAGGAAGGCTTTCTAAGTGGTTTTATGCCAATTTAGACAGCTCAGTGTTGAGAAAATCTATGAGAAGCAGGTTAATCCAGCTTTTTAGTTGTTTTATTATGTAATATCAACATAAAACAGCTGGATCAGGATTGAACAGCTATTTAAAAACTACAGAAAATTGTCTATTAAGGATTTTTCTTCATTACTCTAGGTTTATGGTAACTTAAAGTCCCCTTGAAAATAGCAAGGCAATTCAGGTTTAACATGTTGCTTCATACAAATACAGCTAGCCAGCCAAAATCAAATACAAACCTCTAATACCTACTTAGTAGTATGGTGTCAATTTAAAAAAAAAAAAAAAA
>VZTH01018882.1:164000-249000 GCA_013397815.1 Aleadryas rufinucha
TTACCTTTGAAATAACTTCCCATTTTGCTTTTTGAATAATAATTTTTATGATTTGGACACATTCTGTATCCTGGCTGGAATGCAGTAGCTACTGATCTGAACAGTTGTATTGAGTTTTGCTGTTTGCTTTTTACTCACCTATATACACAGGCTGTCATTTACAAGATTTATCATTACTTTATTATTTCTGTTATCACTTATCATCTTTGCTTTAGTGCACACCATGTAGAGATCCATTCTGCTACTGTCCACTTTGTCCTTCTCCACCCTTTGCCACATCATCATCAAAATTGTTAAATAACACTAGACCTAGCTCATATCCCTGGATAGTATCACCGTAGTTAGTCCTCAGTAGCTGAACGCCTCAAGTTATTATTTTCCTTATTTTATGGACCTTCAGTTCACTCTTGGTTTACATAGCAATGCTGACATTCATATCAATGTTAATTCCTGCTTCAAGCAGGATTTCAGGAGGGTCCAGATGCACTATGTTCCTTTACTTTTTTTGCCCACTTTTGTAACTTGATCTGAAAAATCAAGGTTTGTCTGTCATGATTTATTCGGTAGAAAACCTTGCTGTTAATTGTGCTTATGGTTTGATTTCTGTCTTAATACACATGCCATTTCCTTACTGGGAACAGAAATTGGACCACTGAATGCTTAGTGCTTGGATTTTTTTTAATTTTCTTTTTTTTTATTTTTTACCTTTCAGAAGTTCAGTATTTCCTTTTTTCTCCCAGCCCTCTGGTACCTTCCCATCACACTCTGTAACTTTCTGTAAGTAATTGCTAGTGTTTCTGTAAGTTCATTAGCTAATTCCCTTAACACTCTGAAATGCATGCACACCTGCTGATCTGTATATATATTCAGATGTTTTAAGTATTCTCTTACCTGCTGTTCATCAATAGCTCTGACAAAGTCGTTATTGCTACTTAATTATCCATTTCTCCTGCCCTTATTTTTCTTGTTTAAGATTTTTATAAAGCATTTCAGTAGTTTACCCATTTTAGAACCGTCATTGATTTAATCTTCCTCCTCGTTTATTAATGAGTCTTTCTCTCCCATATTTTTTATTCTCTTAATATATTTCATATGTTTTTCGTCTTCTCTTGAAACCCTTTGGCTATTGCTGACCCATTCTTCTTCCTGCTGTCCTAACAAGCCTAAATCAGAGGGGTTTTCTTCTTGGAACTGTTTTTTGATACAATACTAGGGAAAGGTGCTATTTATTTACTTACTTACTTCTTTCTCTGTTGCCAGTAAAGAGCTGTGGGTTTGTGGCTGGGGTTTTTTGTGTTTCTTTTTTCTTTATTTGTCCGTCCATTTTTTGCTATACTTGAAAGTTGTTGCTGTTAGAGGTTGGACTCGATGATCTCAAAGGTCTTTTTCAACCTAGTTAATTCTGTGGTTCTGTGTCTCTCTCTTAGACAGCTCTTAGACCTGTGTCCCTGGTGCCAATGGGGTTGTCATTTGATGAAAATTCTCATTCCTTCCTCCCTACCTTGCTCCATTTGCTTATTAACTCACCTGTCATATATTTTCAGCCTCCTAAATCAGGGTCCAACCTGCCTAATCTTTCAGTAAAAAGCACTAGGTGTCCACTCCCTGTTTGGGACCTTTAGTCACAAAAAGACTGGAAAATTGTGATCCTGATCCTGCCTTCTTCCATTTTCTTTTCCTTTTCACTGGTGACATCAATAAGATCTGGACACCTTTATCTTGTCCAAGCTATGAACAAGCTACTCTAACTCATAACTGGAGCAAGCTTTTGGAGTTAATATTTTGCCCATTGACAGACACCTCTCTCCCCATGACATACAAGAAGCAATCAGTCTGGACTCCCTGAAACAGGAAGTTTTTAATGAACCAGCCATTTACTTGAGGAGCTGGGGAACTAGTGGTCAGAAAAGAAGGGATTTTTCATATGAGATGGTGGTTGGAGCAGGTTGGGTACTCTTTGTCTAAAAGTTGAAGCTCACCTCTAACAATGACTTGGGCAATACAGGAAGAGAGCAAAAACAGCCAGGTGCATAAACAGCATATTGTACGTGGACATGTTTGTGTACATTGTGGATCACAAGGAGCTGTTGATGAAAGAAATTTTGCCTGAGAGAACTGAAAAGAGACAAGTTCCAAACTGATAAAATAGTTTTCGAGGGACGAAGCAGAAAATTATGTACCAAAAATAAGAGTGGAGTATGTATCAAAAATAAGAGCAGGAAAAGGAGGGAGAATGACATGCAGTAAAGGGTGAGAAGTTCAGAAAGAAGAATTTCATCCTGGAAGAAGGGAGAGAGCTGAGGATCACACAAAGAAGCAGGTCTGTCTGACTGCAGATAATCAGGAAGCCTCTCTCCAGAGGTGATCTACAAACTGGTAAACTGCACACCAGGGAGTGTATGGTAGGTTTGGAGCTGGAAATGAAAGTGAAGAATCTACTGCCTATCTTCAGCACCGAGAACATAGTCAGATCAAGGATGTTTTCATTAGGAAAGACACTCAAAGTGAGTTATCTGCCAGATACCTTCAGTAGGAAAACACAAGTGCTCAGGGATTAATGAAGCTACTTAAGGAAGTCGCTTGAACAGCAGAGCACACAGACTGCAAAGTGAAAGAAAGAGATTGCAAGGAAAGTCGCCAGACTTAACTGTGTAACCACCTCCAACTATATTATTAGAATGAAGCCTTGACTCAAAGAAGGAAAGAGTCTGAATAGTAAAGAAAGCTATTTCCTCAGGCAGGAAATACAGACACAAAGTGAGAATCTCCCCAAAAGGAAAGTTTTCTGGAAAATTAAGCTGAGTTAAACCTTGCAAAGGTGATTAAAACAAATAGCAGCCATTTCCTCAGCTGTCTAAGTAAAAAAAGAACACTGAATGAAGAAATGGAGCTGCTATAGAGTGAGAATATAGCAGAGATTAAAGATAACCTATAAATGGCCCAAAACTAAGTTAATACCTTTGCCTCAGTTTTCAATGAATATGGCATGAGGACAAAGGGTAATGAGTGGAAAAGCAGGGATTAAAACCCACCACATTCATTGTACAAGCAGAATTCAGATAGTATAGCATTCACAGGTGAGGGAGGTGAATAGCCTGGATTTTGAAGGCACTATTCCACTTGGAACAAACACTCTGATAACAAACATTCCTAATTTAGATATCCGGTCATGATTAATACCAAGCCTGCACCCTGCTTCAATTCTCAGTCTCAGTTTACCTTCCTGCATCCCTTTGAACCATTTGTTCATCTTCTCTTTGAGATTCCCCAAACTTTGTAACACAGGCAGCACATTACCTTTTCCCTACTTCTGTTCCATAAACCCACTTATTCACCTGAGGATTTTGGGGAACAGTCAACTTGGGGTCATGTGAAACACTGTAAGTAAATTACTTAAATCTTGCAAAATTATAAGCATCTGAAAAACAGAGGCTTAGGATGTTAGTAATGTCCTAATATAAGAAATTATATCAGTTATGATAGAACCAAATTTCAGTGAAGGGTGTTCTGTTTTACTACACTGTATTTTCTCCCAGCAAACCACTCCAAGTCACAAAAATGCATAAAGGGAAACACTTCCAACACCTTCCAGAACCTTACCTCCAGCTAAAGGCCTCCATATAAGTCCAACCCTACCGGTAATGTGAAGGATGAGGTTCTGACAGAGTTAATAGTAAGGAATCTGTAAAATTTATACTGAGCTGACTGATTTGAGAAACACCATACCCTCTTCCTTCTCCCCCAGAGAATTTCATTTTTATCTTCGTTATTGTTAACTGTTCTCTGTTAGTTACAAGCCAAAAGCAGAGTTTATTTTACATCACCTTTATTCCTTCTTCCTTGGTGCTACTTAATGAGTTGAAGGGGCTGGAAACTTGTTCTCAGCAAAGCAAATATCCTATGAGTTATAAATGACATTTCATCCTCATATGCAGATTTTTCTGTGCCTAAGTGAATTATTTACAAGGTACAGCTTGTGGGCTCCAACAATCAGCTGCCAGAGATTTACACCTACACTGAGTCCCTGCTCTCCTGCTGGGAAAATGTGAAGTTTTCCACCACCCTTTAAGATCTAAAGACTTAACAGAGAATAGCTCTCCCCAAAGCTGGCACTGCTTTTCCTGGGATGGTGGCTGACTAGGCTTTGCTGAGGAAGAGAGAATAATGGTGAGCTGAGACACCAAGAGTGACTGCTTCAGTAGCTTAAAATAGTCTCCTTTTTTCCCCCTCTGCATGCAGCTGCAAATCAAAAGTATCATGGATCATTTAAATATTGTACTTCCAGTCCTGTATGCATAACGACAAAGGTAGTCATAGCATTGTTTTTTCTCTTTAATGAGGAAAAAGCCCATAGAAATTGGATGCCACTGTGATCAACAAAGTAACAAGGAGGTGGATAAGAACAATAAGAGAATTATTAAGTTCCCTACGAAAGCCTACGTTCATATTTAAAGGACCAGGAGAAAAGCTTTAAAAACATATGAGATTTAAGATAAATTATTTAAAGTAAATTGGGAAGTGTTTTGAAAGCTCCATTGCTCTTCCTGAGTCTTTTCATGTAAGACAGTATTGTGGAGAGCAAAGCATTGTGAAATGGGGTTGTAGTTACAAGAGCAATGACAGTGTGGTGCTGCATCGCCAGCAGCCAAGTTGCTCCAGAGACCGTGGGTGTGGAGCGCATGTGGCTCCTTCCTGACGCCACAGGTGGGCTTTCTTTCTCCTAATTTGTAACCTTCAGAGCTTCTCACTAGCTTTCAATACTTCCATAATGTTTAGAAAGCTAATGATGTTTACACTCAGGTGGAAAAAAAGAGAGCTCTGTTGCAACTTAATCTCTCAAGAAAAGCAGTAAAAGCCATCTATGTGGTATATGTAGGTAGGAAAACAATGTAAAAGAGTCATTTGGGGGAAACAATCCCTCAGTGGCAGGAAAACGGTTCAGAAGACATAATAATTTTTTTTCCTATTTAGATATCTCTGATCCTGGAATACTCGATGTGATTCTTTCTTTCCTTCCATTTGAATCTCCACTGACAAGAGATAATCTGCTGCTTTATTCATTTCCCTCTCATCCAGTTTATTTCTTATAATATTAGACTTGGTGTAAAATTGTTAGAGTATGCTTGTACCTAACCAGCCTTCTGGGAAAAAAAGACTTACTCTCAGGCTCCTGCCACTGATAGACAGACAGACAGACAGAGAGACAGAAAGAATACTGAGGCATCCCTCAGGTCACATGTGACAGAGTTTATGTAGAGGCTAAACATTCAGTAATATTTTTCAGTAAAATATTTTTTCCCTTCATGGCTTTAGGACTTGACTCAGCTTGCAAGTTCAACACATAAATACATTCTTAATTATACGTCACGGAATTCTCATTGAGTCTAACACTTAATGTGTGTGTGCTGCTGAATTTGGGACCACAACCACACCCAAGGCTCATTGTCTGTCTGCAAATATCTGACTCTGTCTACTGCTGCCTCTGTGAGACCCCAACAACCTCACTAACATTTTTGCCTTTGAGCAGGATGTGGGGAGCACAACCAAGATAATCACTTGTGTTCCAAAGGATAGTGCGTGGCAGGAAAGCCCAGAATGGCTTTGTGAGAGAAATGTCCCCAGAAAATAGCTAAAATTTTCCTGCAGGAAGGAAGAGTGAAGTTTTTCTTTTCCACATCATTCCCCTTGCTGATAAAAGGTTTGAGATTGTGTTGAGAATCTTCCTCAGCATACTAGCAAATACCTTTTTTACTTTAAACCAAAGAACAGTAAAATGGCAATTAATTTAGACTAGGTAAAATATATAATTACCTAGTCATAAAATGGACCATAAAAGTACTACATTGTTGAATCCATTTCATTAGTAGCATGTACATAAAAACTGTTTTAGTGTATAAAGACGGAAGTATTGTGCTTCATTGTTTTCAAATGGCAGTGCCTTGCTTTTTCTTGGTTTTGCGAACAGACCTCTCAGCAATGTTACTCCAGGAGTTGTTTAAACTTCTTTTCTTGTATTATCCACATTATGCTAACTTCGTCTTGAAACAGCTCAAAAGCATCAACATAACTTAAGAACCCAAAGCCAAAAGCTGTAGATCATATAAACCCAGACTGAATGTTGATGAGGCAGTTTTACCTGGACTGGGAGGTGGGGTTTTATGCCCTTTTTTTCATTTTGTTTTAATCCCTAAATTTGGGGGTATTGCAGACAAATTGGCGAGTTAAGGAGTAGTGGAAATCCTGTAGAGCTGCCTTTTTAACTTTCATCTCTTTATTTGTTTGCCGTTTTCAATCTGAAAAGTCTTCAAGTCTTTCAAGATCCACACACCTTAACTAGTATGTTCTACCAAAAAAGAAAAAAAAGAAAAAGAAAAAGAAAAAGAAAAAGAAAAAGAAAAAGAAAAAGAAAAAGAAAAAGAAAAAGAAAAAGAAAAAGAAAAAGAAAAAGAAAAAGAAAAAGAAAAAGAAAAAGAAAAAGAAAAAGAAAAAGAATAGAACCTTACGAGATGGGTAAAGTTGTTTTCCTCGAGTTTTTAATCTCTGGTAAATTCAGTGTAGCTGCTTTGCAATGTCACTGATTCCTGTGAAACAGAATATTTTTCAGTGATCAAGAATACAAACTGGCATAAAGAACTTCTTCATTAGGACATCAAAACTGTAGGAATATTTTCAATTTTTGGTATAACTTTTTCTCCAAAATTATTTCACTTATTTTGTGATTAAAAAAAAAAAAAAAGCAGGAAGGCTGCTTCCTTCCCACAGCAGCAGAACGCAAAGGAGTAGTGACCTTGAAGCACAGATTGCTTTGAAAAGTTCGTCTGGCCTTTTTTTCTTTCTCTCTCCTCTCTTGGGCTCAGTTTAAAGGCACAGAAAGGCACAGGAATCATGTCTGGGCATACAGCGATTATAGGGGATACACCTGATAAAGTCACCCCAAGACAACCACCTAAGGCTCTCTAAGGTACACAGCAACACAGTTTGAGACACGTCTGTGATGTTCTGTACATCATATAGTTGCTAACAACCTGTCAAAGTCATCCTGACACCAAACTGAGAAGCTGATGGTTTTGGTAACGTATTAGCAGAGATGAAAAAAGATGGTCCTCATTATTGTAATAAAACCAACAGAGACACACTGAGAATCAATTACTGATTCTGTGACCTGTTGAACTAACCCTCAGTCAAGTGGGGGAACTGCACAGAGCATCTTACATTATCAAATGATTTAGGATGGAGCACTGTCTGAAGACTTGCAACAAGTCAAGGCAAATACATTTCCGTAAATTGTAGCTTGCTTAATTACCTTGTTCCTGAGCACAAAGATCAAATTGAGCAACTTAAGGTGCTGAAGCACTCTGCCAGCTGGTCATGAGAAGGAAATAATTAACACACACAAGAGCTAAGTTTAAGGATGAGACTCCTACTGACAACAGCAAGGAGATCCAAAGTTAAGGCAGACACTGTGTCCTTGACTGGATCCATGTGCCTACAATTTGCAGCACATATTGGACTGGGGAAGAGCACCATGTGTTGCAGCCATTTCAAGCAAGCAGATGGCTTTTTAAAGCGCTTGGTGTAGGGAAAGCAAAGCCCTTTCAAAGGTTGGCATTTCACTCTCATTATTTGTCACAGACTGTTCCACCTCTTGCCTTCACAATGCCCGAGTATCACCAAGAAAATTCTCTCTCATGGAAGGATCTGTGCAAGCATGTGAAAAAACATCCCCTGATACAATGAAGTGGCCAGTGAGACAGGAAATTAGTAACGATATTCCATGTTTGGAAACCAATGCCCAGCACTAAATTATTTTTCTTTCCAAGATCCCACCCAGCCTTGAGAGAGAAAGCCGAAAGACATAAAAACCCTGTTTGGTGCTTACCTACACTTCTCAAAGGCCTTCATGCCCACAGAAGAATCTTTTTGCCTACTCTGAGCATCTCGCAAAGGTAACACCTTTCTTCCATAACCAAATTCAGTTATAAGCTGAAAAGTAATTGTTTACTGTAGGAAGATGAACCTAGGAGCCCAACTTTCATCCACTGCTTCCCGCATTTTTTAATAGGATCTCTCATGCCTGCCTGAATAGTCACCGAAGACGAAGAGAAAAAGACACCTAATTTTAACATATCATCTTGAAGGATGGACTCTTTGGAGTACTGCGCACTACAGATTTGTTATGATCAGAGGGGCCAGATGTCACCAGCTGAGCCGTTCATTTGATGCTGCGCCATTGCTCGGTGCTGCTGCCATAGATACTGCCCTGCCCTTATGGTGGCTGCTGTGATTCATTGAAAGTAATATCATCCCAACTGCCACTCCAGGGAATCTTGCAGGCATGATTTTCTAACACAGCATGACCCATTAAAAATAACTGCCAGGAATCCTGCGCTTTATAAAAGGGCATCTTCATTAGCTCTCGCGGTGGGTCGCCAGAAAGTCCCAGGCGCTACAGTAGTCATGGGGTAATTTGTAGTTATCAGAAACATTGCATTTAATGCTTTTATTCCTGTGGAGCTGGAGCCCACTGGTTACTAAACCCAGGCTCCTCCTCTTAAATCACAGAAATTAAAGAGGGAAGAGACCCATCAGATTATTTTGTCAATCCACTCTTTGAATGCAAAACTGGCAAACATATAGTCTTTGCCGCCACGATATCCAGTGCCAGGGACACTCACCACTGTGCTACGGGCCACTTCACTTATCAGTGCCTACTAGTGCTTGGCCTTTCTCCTAAAACAATGAATTCCTGGGTATGCTGTGCAGCACTTCGTCCTTCTCATAGAGTTTCATCCAAAGACCAGGCTCCAAATGACTGCAGAGGGCTGGAGATTGGGCCTCTCACCTGCTCTATTTATTCTTCCAGATATACTGGAATAGAAGCTGGTGTTTTACTTGGACAGCTAGAGAGAAGAAATATAAACTTCTATTTCTATCAAGTTGAATGGAAACTTTTTTTCCCAGAGCTAAACAAATTCTACATAATTTAAAACAAAAATCTTGGCTTTAGTACTGTATGGACATGTTCTACAGCATCAAATGTCAACAAATCTTAGATACCCCCACTGTTTATTAAAACAGGTACCCACGTCCCTGAAGATCTCTCCTGCTTCCCAACACTGGAGCTCATTTTATGATGAATTGGCAAGGGCAGAGTCCCCCAAAGAAGAGAAGAAACACATGACAGGGGTTATCCATGAATTTGTCACCCTGGTTCTCAGATGCTATGGTGATGAATGTCCTACAAAAAAACCACCCCAGACTAGGGTAGGAAGGTTGTGGTAAATAACATTAATGAGAGACCTGAGCCCAGAAACACATTTTTTCAGTCCCTTCTGGTAAAAGTATTTCCTCTTGTACTCTAGGTTGAATATTGACTGAAATGCAGTGGCCAAGTGATGTTCTGAAGCTCAGATTCTCTCCAGCACTGAGTATGAGCTATAGCGCTTTGGGCCATAGCAGCAACTCATAACAATGAGCAATAAAAAATAAATTCCAACACATGTCTTGCTCTGCAAGGGTGTGGGCTGAGCTTCAGTGCAAGCTCCTTGCAGGACTGAAAGAAAGGCCTCCAGGCTATGTTGCAGTTTCTGAACGATGTCCAAGAATAAATCCTAGTTCTGTGGTGAGTATATCAAATAGGGAGCAATTCTTTCCATTATATATTACCTCCCCAGTCATTATGAAATCATTTGGTATTCACTGTGATAGCACCAATCATTAATGCACTCATTTGGCGTTCTTATGGCTTGTCTTATGCACTTCCCCAGGAATTCCATTGTAATTAACCATTAGTTAATGTAAATAGTAATGGACATTTAAGCGAAAGTGTTACCAGGCAGGGTCAGTAGTAGCAGAGAATCAATGTGTCCATGAAACCAGCTACAGTCACTTCAAAAAGCTCCTCTAATGGTAATGAAAGCCTAACAGTAAATATGTTGCTTAAACAGAATCAGGGGCTGTTGAAAACATTTTACAGCGTTTCATCTGAAAACCATATTCAGCATTCCTCCTCCTCTTCCTGCATCTCTAGAAGAGTGGACACATGGGCAGCCCTCATGTTATGCAGCAAATAGTGAGGAGTACTACAGCGCTTTTCTCTGCAGAGCATTGTATACTGCATCAAGTACACCAGCAGAGCATCGGATGTGTTGGCATGTTGCACAGGTCTTACAAGTGGTGGGTCACTGATTGGTTTAAACCAAAGAAAAGAGCAATAAAGAAAAGTGAGCCTGTGAAAAGCTAAACTAGTTTTACTGTTTGCATGGCATCAGTCCTTGAATAAACTGAGGTAATGAAATGTAATAGAATGGGATCTGGTATAGTACCTTCTTCTTTGCCAGACTTGTATTCCTAGAGATATTTTAGAGCTGGAATTCACTGACCTTTGTACAAGTGACACAGATCTAGTTTTCTGGTAAGAAGACACAAATTATCATTGAGTGGAACTGTGAGGATAATTTCTTGCAGAAAGCAAAAGTAGCAAAACTTGATGTTTTGCCAGATTATAAAAGGCAAAAAAATGTCACTTTTCAGCCAGGGCACTAATGTGAATTATTATCATGAGAAAGAACTTCCTTTTGCCAACTATAATAGAAATGTGAAGCTTTCACTGTCCTGTGGTGTGCTAGCCAGGGTTCCTGTAAATAACAATAATAACAAATCTAAGTCTACCTCAAGAACCCAGTGGAAAAAAAAAGTGCTTCTTCATTGGGTGGCCCCTTGGTAAACTTCATTAAAAGAATCCAAAACCAAAAAACATGAGAGCAGAGTGACTGTGCTTGTGGTATTTCCATCAGATCCCCTCAGTGCTTACAAGGCTATGCTTTTGCACATTCCAGCTTTTCAGCTTGCCACTCTGAATGGTCCCAAACTGTGAAGCACTTTGTGCAGAAATCCAGTTGTGAAATGGAAAACACAAGGAAAAATTTCATATTACCCTTCCTTTGAAACTAAATATTTTCATCCTTTGTCTGTTTTAGCTTTTCCCTGAAAGAAATGCAGTAGAAATCTTTAATTACTCAGAAAGTTCAGGCTTCAAAAAGTATATTTAATCTGGATTTAAAGGAGCATTTTCTGAACAGATGTGCTGGTATGCAAACACCTGCTGCTTCCTTTCTCCTGAGCATGCCTAATTTTAGTTACTTATTTATTTTTTTCTCCTCTTTGTTCCTGTTATCGTGGTTTCATTTAGGTCTTTCTGATTCTGAACAATGCCTTTGCTCTTTAAACTCCGCTAGACTTGCTGAATATCAAAAGACACCCTGAGGACCAGTAGGACTTTGAGCAGAGCAGATAATTTCTCTTCCTTAAGGGCTGCTCTTTTGGGGCTTGGGACAAATGGTCGTAGCCCATTTCATCCCGACCTCCTCACTATGCTGATCTCAGCCATGCTGCTCCAAATGGAAAGTGATGTCACTACTATCAGTGCAGGAATTGCAGCAGGTCCTTGGTCCCACTTGTGTTGAACTGGCTGCACTTACCCTGTTCCTCAAGGCAGTCAAACTGGGCTGAAGAAGGAAATTTTTCTCATTACCAGCAGAAGACTAGTGCAATGCGGTAAGTTTTTCATCTCTTCTTTCTCAATCTATGCTACAAAACTGATCATAAATAGTTTCTGGGTGCAATAAAATTGGGAGCCAGGCTTCTAGAGCAAGAGGGGAGAAGTAGGAATCTGGCAGAGACTTTGGAGCCATCCCAAATATTGGGTGGTGGGTGGCAGGAAAGTGAAAGCCATCTGGTAGCTCAGATTTCCTGTATAAGGAGGTCCTCTGGTTTTGAAAATGTGGGCCTCAGCTCCTCTGGGAAACAAATGCTTGCAAAATGAAGAAGGAAATGTAATGGTTTGCCTGCAAATTTTGATACGTGATGCAGTAAAAACAGGGTTTCTAATAATGACATTTCTACATTTCTTCATTATGAGTCATGAGTAAACATGACATTTCTGCAATGCGATCTAGATATGTGATCAAAGATTAAAATGGAGCCATTTTAATATTTTAATTATTTCAGCACTGTCAGGCTTCAGAGTCTGTTATGCCAACACCCAGTGCAGAGGAAATAATTTGTAACAAAGAATTTTATCAATTTTAGCCGCTTTTTTCTCCATGCGGATTGTGTGTGAATGGGTCATTATTTTTTCAGATTTGCTCATTATTCGAAATGATCCACAATGAATAATTTATACTAATATTTCTTGTTCTGCAGCTTCTTCACCACCAGTTTGTAGCTGCCTGGACTAGTTTTGTCTGAACAAACATATCACATGGCCTCATTTCTGCTTCCAGGTTGGCTGATAGGTGCTTTGCTGGGTAGGGTGCTCCCATTTACACTTTTTATACGTGCTCTTGGCAGATATGGCTGTTCTCCATTTAAAAATGCTATTTCCACAAGCAATCTTATGAGCCAATTCATTCACTATGCTATTCATGGGGAGTGAACAAGAGTGCAAACACAGCAAAGAGAATTCAAAATTTTATCCCAGGAATTATTTTGCTGATTTTTTTCTTGTTCTTTTTTTTGTTTGTTTTGTTTTGTTGGTTTTTTTTGAGTTCTCAGCCCACCCTGGCACCTGCTTTCACTAACAGACCTGTATAACTACTGGAGGAGAGCCAGTGAGTTTATCTACGTGCAAATATCTTGTGAATGTGCATGAATGAGAAGGGAAAAGCTTTCTCAAACAGCCAGTGGCTTACAAATTACTGATATTTCAGCCCAGGGCTACGTGCTCCTAAAGGGTTAGGAAGAGGTTCCCCTATTAGTCCAGTAGTTTCAGGCACTTAAAAGTGTCTCATGAAGCATTTGACTTGATAACTAGGGAGTAATCCCAGACAGCTGAGTATCCATCCTATTATCCACAAAACCTAATAGTGTAATATGGGTAAGATGTGAGGACAACCCTTTCTTAATATGGTAAATCTAAAGAGCTCATCCCTAACACAGAAGTGATAAATCCTTCTCTGTTAAATCTGTATGTCTTCTCCCTGCAAATCTTGCTTTTCACACCACCTGTGGCAATCAGTCCAAATTTCAAGCACTCTACCAGTAAGACAATTTTACTTCTGTATTCCCTGAACGAATTCATTCATTCATGACCCTTTGTTCTAGAAATACTTTTAACCTAGCACTTTTATGGTGGGCAGAAAATACCAGAGGTAGATGTCTCCTCCTCAGACTGCATAAGGCTTCCTACAGCAAAACCCAGTTTGATTTGTAAATTGGGCAGTCTGAATAATCAATTTTTTCACCATTTCCTCAGGCAGTCATACAGTCCTCAAACGTCCAATGTCTCACAAGAGTGCTATCCCCCTCCATGATGCAAGTAAACCCAATCTTATGCTGGAAATGATCCATTTGTGGTTCATGTTTGGAAGTAATCCAAAACCAAAGAGAGATGCGGTTGGAGCAATCTGCCCATCAATTAACATTACTGAATAATTCCTGAATTCCTGGTCTGCCAGAACAGTAGCTTGCAGTGTGGTTCTGGCCATAAAACCAAGGGTGAGGATGAGGCTCAGGGTGGAGGGAATCACACAGCTTGCTGCTTTATTTCGTGTTCCTGTGCCACATGGTGCACAGGGGCTCAAGTACGAGCTGAAACTGCTTCAGAGAACGCCTGTTCTCCGTGAGTCACCAAGGGTGAGTCACACACACCAACACAGGATCAGAAAGCCTTCCATTTTGCAAATGATAAGTGATGATGATAGTTAAGCAAGGGAGTCCACTGTGACTCTCCTATTCCAAGATGTGTCATTATAAACCTGATGGAGCGCCCGCAAAGAAAATACCGTGCTCCAACTGCTTTGTTAGTTGTCCTTTCCTAGATAAAAGGAACATCTATACACATTTTAAGTTTCACCTTCACATTCTTTTATGCTTTCATCCTCAGAGGGGTGACTATGGAAAATGTCTGTAATGCAGCTACATCCATCTATCAGCCTAGCTTTCCCTGCTTCATCCCAGTAATAGCCAATACCAGTGGTTATGCAGAGCCCTACAATGGTACCTCCAGGAACAAAAAAATGTGGCTTAGAAAGATTTTTTTTAAATTACTAAAGAATATTTTTTCATTTTCCATCCTCTGCAGATGTCATTTTCTTCTGATGAGTACCTCTAAATTTTGCCCTTGAGTCATTACACACACAGTGTAAGTACGATGCTAAATCCAACAGGCTATTCTGGCCACCAGATGGAAAAGTTTCCCTTCAGCACCCACAAAACCATACATATGTAAATACAAATCTCATTATAAAATAGGTATGAATATTTAGGTATACCTGCAAGTATCTGTAATCATGTATAAACTAAAATAAAGAACACATCAAAAAATGCTAAGGTTCACCAGAAAATGGACAAAATATAAGGAATCAGTATTAAAGCAAGCAACAAACTTTTATTTGGCTTCTTTCTGCCTATGTGCCATAGCACAGCCTTTAATTACATTACTATGTCTTATTTTTCTTCATTTTCTTCCTCATCTATGGAAAACAAGGCTTATGAAACTGGGCTATTTTTCATTATTATATTTTAGCTTTATCCAGCATGTGGCTTCATGCACTGTTCAGCTCTGCACTGGATAAAAAATTATTGTTTTCTTCTCCCCTTCTTCTTGTGGGGACATCATAACAGTTTATATTTTTTGCTGCATGTAAGATTATACCTTCATGATACTGTGAAGAAATGTGAAATCATTGTCTCTGGTTTACATGCATAAAAACTGAGGCAGAGACTAATATGAACATTCTCAAATGTGTCATTTAATTTGGGATTCCCAACTCAAAAAATTACAGTGTGATTTTTAGAGTGTTTGGCATGTCCACAATCCTTTCTCTGTTCAGAGCAGAGATCATCTTGATCTCGCACATGTTTGCGGGAAGTCTGCAGCTCTAACAACCAGATCTCTGACCCAAAAAATTCAGGCTTCCCATGGAAGTAACTTGCCTGTCAACAGATGAAATCTCTGGACATGAAGCCTCTGGACATCCAGTTCTGCACGATGCCCGCCTTTGACAGAGCTCTACAGACGACTGTTTTCTTCACCCGCTTTCCTTATTCCAGGCACGAGACATCTATTCATTCCCACAACGCAAGCAAGGAGGATGTCCGCCTACAGTCACCACATTGCTCAGATACATCACCAGAGCACACGATGTCCTTTGCAGCAAACCAGACACGGGTCCTAAAATGAAAAGTAATGACATCATAGAGACAGTGTTATGCAGATTAGGAACTGGGGTGATGATTAAGTTGCAGACACAGTGCCTGGCATTTTGTGGCATTCTTCTTTCGAGCTCTCAGCCACAGTGTAATGCATATGTCATTGTTCTTAGGCTTATTTATATGTTTTGCCCAATTCCAAATTCTTTGGTTTACCTTTGTTACTTTCTTCTAATTTTCTGTTCCTCCATTGCACCCATGATGGAACAAAGCCAGTTCTCAGTATGGAAATCACCACATAAACCGTTTAGACTTGATGGGGCCCAAACAACTGGCAGGAGAGTCTTCCTACAGGCCACGTTTAGCAGCATTAACTTAAGCCATTGCTATCACTGCAATCTATAGGTCTCCATTCCAGATGGGTTGGACTGTAAAACAGAGTGTTACCAAAAGAAGCAGAGTTTGAAAATCCAGCCCACAAAATGTATGATTTCTTTTGACAGGACACTGTTGAGCCTTTCCATTTTCATCTGCCTGCCTCTTTGCAGGGCCCCTCCACCAAGGTGTCTGCACTGGAAAGCAGGTATTACATGCATAAGGTTCTTCTCATACACTCCTTAGGGTGGACACTATCACTGAGAATCTCAAAACAGCCCTACTTAACTTCATGGCAGTAGGGTATCTGAATCCCTGAAGCAGCTTTGAAAGTCTTGACTTGCAAGCACTATTGTTTGAAAACTATGACAGTCTGCCTTGGTGGTGATATGAATGATAATGATAAAATGCAGCATATATGCATTGGTCATTTAATTTAGGCTTGACTGAAGACTTAGCAAGCCCATCTTCCAGCAAAATTGATTGCCTGTGAGCAGAGCAAAGGTCGCAGAAAGAGACCTTCCTACTATTGAGGTAGGATCAAACCAGGATTACAGTCTTTTCATTTGATGTGTACTAAACTTCAAAAATAATAAAAAACCAAACATGAAACAACAATAAAAAAACAGCTCAACAATGTGCTTGATGAGTTTAAGACCTGCAGGAAAATATTTAATGTCACACAACAATGAAAGGAATTGGTACGAAGCATAAATGGCAAAGCAGTGAAAAGAACTGACACAAAGCATACTGGCATGTACAGCAACACCCACACAATCAAAAGCATTCAAGGAAATTAAAAAAAGAATCAAATGACTAAAGATCTAGCTATGCAAGGGAGCTGTATAGCAAAAGTAATCTCCATCCACAGCTATCCCAGAGATTTGAATGAGCTGGAATTTCAAGAATAGGTTGAATCAGTTGGCAAAAGAAAAAGAAAGAAAATTAATTAGGGGTAGAAAGAGAACTCAGAAATGCAATCAAACACCCCACTCAGCCTTTTAAGTTCATCTGTATTTCAGGAGACACATTTAGAGGTGCATTTGACCCCAAAACTTTGGGTTATAGATTTTGGGGTGCTTCAAAATTCATGAGATATCACAGACAAGTTTGTATTTGGCCTCAGTCCCAAGAAAAAAAATCTAAATCAAATCCTTTCCAAATTTTGGCTGTTGGTTTAACATCCCAGTTTGGTCCAAATCTATGCTGAGTCTTTACTTCTGTCGCTTCCTATCATGTCACAAAAGAAGAGCATACATTTGGATGCAATGTAATAATGAGACAAAACATAACAAACACTGCAATGGCTACCTTTACAACTTAAATGCTCTGGGTTTTTTCATGTGATAAGCTGTGCACTGGGGATTTTTGGAAATTCAGGGCATAAAATGCGGGAATGCCCAATGAGCCCCATTCAGTTCCATGACAGCATTTGTCTCTTAGTTACAGCAAGGGTAATGTTATCAGCACCAAGCAACCCAGAAGAAAATTATCAATTGGTTACCAAGAAACCTAATGATTTCATCAATATTATTTTACCAGTTACAAAGGTCATTTGGAGAAGTAATGCCACACGAAATGTGCTTGTGAAGTGGGTGATGTGTGGGTGGCTGTTAAGGGTCAACACTTCATTTCTCATTTCTTTAATTGATACTTCTGAATGAGTATTAATTGAGCTGCAATGAGAAGAGTGTGCAGTTTGACAATGCAAGTGACAGGATGGAAGTGCCATTTGCAGAGTGCATATAACCACAGCTAACACCCTCAAAGCGTTAATTCCATTTTATGTCTTTCACATTTAATAGCAAATTTGCCATTTAATCTTTAAGACAGAAGTTACTTATTCTCAATCTACCTCTCACTTGCACTGATATAATCTCATGCCACTCAGACTGGCCTGTGGCATGAAGCACATCACACTTTCAAATCAGGTCCATTTTTTCATTAGCTCATATCCTTCCTGAGATGCCCTCCTTTACAGATGGCTGATCAGCAATCAACACTAGTTTGTTTCAATCAGAAAAGCAGCCGTAACTTCTCATTTAAAGACTGTTCCTGGAGAAGCGCATTAGTCGAAGGCATAAAGCTGGCACTGGGGCAACAGTGACTCTCACAACTGATTTCTTTTAGGATTTTTTTTTAAAGAGATAGACCTCTTTTTATGTGGAGACCTGTTTTTTATTTTAAAAGGAAGCATAATGAAATCCATGCCTTTGCATGGGAGCTCTTCCTGTAGCATGGGCAGGTGCCAATGGACTGTAAATCTAAAGAGTGAATACAAAAGGTAGCAAAAGCCCAGGAGGAAGCCAGGGAATAGCTCCCATATGTACGTGCTGACACTTTCTCCCTCTCTGTTCCTCCTCCAGCAATGCAGTGTGTTGCCCTTTGAGCCTACTTGACTGAGGTTAAGCATTTACACTTTTTCAGAGGACAGTCAGTCCACTCAGGGAGACACTGGCTTTCATAGCAGGAGGCTTCAAAATGATTTCCTCTCTGCTTGGGCAGCTCAAAAACACACGTGCACAGAAGCAAAGGTCAGATGTCATCCAAGTGGTGTGAGAGTGCCAGCTAAACGCTTGGGATATATTTTTGTATTGGCCTCAGCTCAGCCTCCAATTCCACAGGAATCTACTTGGCACCCACAATTCTATCCAGTGCATTAACCCTGGGTGCAAGTGATAGGATTTAGCCTTCCAGCACTGACTAGTGGGTGCAGTCAGATAGCTAGATAACTTAATGATATCATTTGCACTCACAGTTAACTACAGGTAGAAAAGAAAGCTGGAGTTGCTGGAAAAAGACAGAAAAAGAGACAGAGGTCTTTTTGCCTCTCTCCCCACCCTCCCCAACCAGATTTCTTGTATTCAGTGAGGAATTGCCTTTTAGCTTGCATTCCTGAAAATACAGAGCTTCTCATTGCTTCTTTCCCTGTGTTGGCCATTTGCAGTTGAGTGCATCAGTCTCCTGCTCAGTCTTTTTCCTTCTGTTTGCACAAGCTGGCAATCCACAGGCTACCCACCTTTCTTTCCTTACTCCCTGCTTTCTCCTCATTCATGTCACACACATACCTACTTTTATATTTGAGCTCATCCTGGTGGTAACTTTTGCCTATTCCCATCTGGCCCTACCCTTCTGGTTTTTAATTGCTTGTTAATTCTGTATGGCTTTTTTCTTTTTTTCCCAACTGCTGATTATTTCTGATACGCTGTTACTTCAGCCAGATCATCTTTTACTCCCTAATCACCCTATTCCCTAGGCCTTTACCCACACCCTTTACTTTATTCTCCCTTGCCCTCTCCCAATTTCTTATATGCAATGAAACCTGCCTTCAAAGAAACTGAGGAGGAATGTGTCTCCCTGCACGCTTGCCCCAGTTGATGTTCTATACAAGTAAGTATGTGTGATGCCACCTACCTGTCGTCATCTCATCCATCATTGGAGAGAGATGGCATTGGATGGCGATTGCTTCACAGGCTCATGGAAGCAGGGACTAAAAAAGGACCTCTTCACTAACTGGAGTCTGTGGATTCAAGGAATAGACACAAAGCACATTAAAAAAATTAATAAAATGATGCTGGTAAAAGCTGCATTGGCAAAGGCACTCTGGTGAGCCAGAGATTCTCTAACCGGTGGGTGTGGACCCACCTTGCACACCTTCTTCGGTTTCCATTAAATCCTGCTACTTTATACCTAAACCAAATGTGAGCTGAGTCCAAAGACACTCTGAAACTTAATTACTACTCCAGTTTAGTATGGAGCCAGTGCTCAAATGGCTGAATTATACCATTTGGAAAGGACAATTGGTTATTACACTTATCAGATTGTTTGTGACAGGAATGGGTTAATTTTCCTAACCTTTTCTGTTCTTGTTCCACTCACAGGGTTGTCAAAAGGATGGATAAACGTGTTGCTATTTTCTGGTTTTGTTTCAGTGTCTATCACGAGAGTGGACCAATTTCATACCATTTGCTGCTTTCATTACTGTCTCAGGGTTGTCACAAGAATTGATAAATTTCAGACTGTTTTTCTTGTCCTCATTACAATCTTAAGGTTGTCATGAGAATGAATTGATTTTGTGCCATTTTCTGTTCTCATTACAGTCTTTGTCATGAGAATGGCTTCATTTGGGGCCATTTTTGTTCCTGTTACTTACAATCTTTTGTCACAAGAACAGGGATTATTTGATGAAAATGAGAAGACAGCATCTCAGACACTGAGATTCAGGGATAACTTGTTCTTGTGACAGAGATCATAACGAGGACAGAAAGCAGTACAGAATGTATCCATTCTCAGGATGATTTTAAAGGTTGTGATTTTATGACCCTGATTGTGCCAACTGGCTTCGCCAGGAGATTTTACCACTTTCGGTGTAGGAACCACTACTTCATTCAGGCTGCTGGTAGATTTCTCACTAGTCAGCAAGAGAAGATATATTTATGCAGGGGCTATGAGAAGTATTGCAGATGAGCAACACTGGATAGGCTTTGGCATCCATAGGGACACATATCTCATACTCCAACTGGAATTTCAGGAGCTTTTCACAGGATTCAGGCAGGAGTCACCACTATGAAAGCAGTCATCATTGTTGCATTTTGGAGGGTTAGACACACAGAAGAGATGTGTTTGAGTGTCTGGATGATTTTTGGTTTGCCTATGTTGCCTGCATAGCCAGCTTGATCTGAGAGCTCTGGGACTCTGAGTTCAAATGGAGGTAAACCAGTGACTGCAAACGAGCGCCTACAACTCAGCTGAGAATGAGTTACTCGAAATGAAGGGCAGAAGTGACAGACCAAGACATGTACAACATCCAGGGCCCAGAAAACCTAGAAGTAATCATTGCCTTCTCAAAGGTGATCAAAGAGAAGCAGCGGGAAATGTTAAATAAAGCAGAAACTCATACAGCACGTGAGAAGGGAGTGGGAATGAAAAAGGCATCACAGTAAGACTGAAGCTATGGACAGGGAAAATGCGAAAGTAGTTTTGGAGGAGGGGACGAGAAGCTCCACCAGAAGAAAGAATGCTAAGGCATAGCTAAACACTCAAATGCTCAAATTTAGTTGGTGCAAGGCAGAGAACTGAAAGGAAGGACAAGAGAAGGAGAAAACTAACGAAGAAAAACACATCTCCATGACAGCATGGACAAGGGAGCCCTGAAGAAGGTGCATGTGTTTACTAGCCACATTTTTAGTAATGTTAAGCAAGTGGCAACCTACTGCTTTGAAAAACCTTGCATTGATTGTTTTTAAGATCGCCAGCTTTTATTTTGTAGTAACTAAGGTTTTATTCCTGATTTTAGACTCCTGGTTCCTCCAGAAATTGAATAGAGGATGTATGTATGGTATTCGCTTTGGCAGACCTCATGACATAGACCCAAAGAAATAGAAAAGGTGACTTGGGAGCCATTGCCATAAGGGGTTTCAAGCTGTGAACCAACCCAAAAGGAGATCATGCTAACTGGAATACACCACTGGAACTGCTTAGATAATCATCTTGCAAAGCTGTCTGGGAAATCATCAGAAAACCCATCTGAAAATAAGTGTGCCTGAGCAGTGAAAGACATCACCAGTAAAAGGAGAGTGAGGGGCATGGACATTCTCCACTATCTAAGTAAAATAAAGCAGGAATGCTGCAATAAATAGACCTGACAGATGACACCTGGTATTTCCTGGGCCAATTTAGATGAACATTTTATTGATCTTTTACATTCTGATTTGTCCATCAGAGCCTATGATCCTTTGCTTTGTCTGTCCCCTACCTCCTCCCCTGCCCCCACTTTTACCATATGTACCTAATCTCACTGCTCTATCTACCATCTGCCATTGTTTGAAGTACATGGGAATATAAGTTTAATCATAAAAATGGTGGCCCTGGCTGTGTGTACCACACGAATGTTCAACTTTCAGAAGATGAAGTGACCTCCAAATGGCTTACTGCTTTTCATTAATTTCTCTGTATAATTGAACACTTTTCGGCATCTCATTTAACAAACTGTTAAGCTCCTTATTGCACAGAAGGGCCGTGTGATGCGCAGGGATTCTGAAATGCTTCCCCTCATTCACAGTTCTCCTACTAATATCCTGGGCATTATTAGTAGTTCACAAAGCCAGCACATTTTCTTTTTGATAAGTGTCCCTGTTCTGCCCTCCTTTGTCCACCTCCAAATGCCTCCTAGTACTTACAAAGAATAAAGCCGTGCTGCCTAACTAGCCTGGTGCTTTGGATTGCTACCCCTACTCACTCAGTTGCCTGTAAGGGGATGTACTTATATCATGAAAGATAAATCCCAGCTAGAAATACAGGTCCCTGACAACCTAATCACTGAAACCCTGTCAAGTAACCCCTAATTTTAAAGCAAGTGGTTAATTCCCAGCAAATTGATTTATGCACTGTTTGAGGTTTGGTGAGTTGTGTTGTTCATCTGTTATTACCATGAACTCAGCTCAGCCTATTCATTTAGGCCACTGACACAACACAGTGCATCTCCCAAGAAAATTTCCTTTGTCAGCACATCTAGAATTTGCTAATTAAATCAACGATGACATTATTCACTTTCTGAAAAAAGCAACTTCTCTCTTCTGCCCCCCTTAATACACATGTGTGTGCATAAACATGCACACACCCAAGCATGGTTTTTCGTAAATGTACACAGTCCAACACTTTGAGTTATCTTTATTAACCATTTTAGTCAGCTGTAGATCATCTGGTCATCTCAGTAGGCATGTACTGTCTATATGCCTACCAACTCAGTAACCTCTAAAGTGTGGGGACATCTGTGTGTGCGTGTGAACGGGGCAACAGAGGGAGCCATATGATGCTCATAAGCAATCATGAGTCTCTCTTTTTCAGAGCACACCCCAAAGTGTGAATTTCGGTAAAATGGTAGGGTTGGCCAGCAAGTTCTTTTCTCATCTGTGTTATTGCAGATGAAGTGAATTCAAAACACCAGAAAAGACAGGTCATTCCCCAAGCCCTGTAATTATGGGTCCATAATACCACTGCAACTCTTTGTGCTATTTAAGGGGCAGACAATAGAAGAACATAGAAATTAGCCCTTTTTGAGCATCCAGTAAATTTTTCAAAGACTTCTTATCTTGAGAGGTTAAAAACTCTGAATAGATGGACCAAAATAAATCTATCTGTGCTCAGACTCCTGTTTCCCTAAGTGTTAGGTGCCATGGAAGGAAGCCTTTATCTGCATATAGATATGCCCCAGCAAAGGCCCTTGGTTGTGCTTGGGATACTGTTTGCCTTGCAGAGCCACCTTAATTTGGTAGTACCTTCTGCTGAGGGCACAGTATGGCTTTTATCCCCATGATGAATCCCATGTTTCCTCAGCTGCTCTACAGACCACTGGCTTATTACAGCCAGGAGGTTTGCAATGCAGCTGAGGAGAGAGGTATCTGCGACACTGTATCTCTGGCTCAGAAAGGTATTCTTGATTCTTGTGTGTCACTTCCCATGAGAGGTGCCTTATCCCCTATTGCCAGACCAGGACATGTCCGTTCTTACAAAGAAATTAACAAGAACAAGACAAGCAAATGGGAAGTTGTTTAAAAACCAAATGGCTCTATCACTCTGGTCTGTACATAAACCAGAGCGTAGCAACTCACCTCTGTTACCCTCAGCCTCTAATTGCAGGATAGCAGCTGGTTTTTTGTCCTTCTGAAGACTGAGTTAAAACCAAATTTCACTTTTCAAGATAAACTGACCCTCAGCAGGCTCAGAAAAATAAAACCAAAAAGAAACACTAGACACCATGCCATAACCTTCCTTTTCAAAGACAGAGGTGTGCAGGGGTGTGCCCTGAATACAGATTTGCTGTATATCTACTGTCTTCTGGCTGGCAAAGACTTTCCAATATCACTATTTATGACTGACCCATTTGTGTTACTACTGAGACATAAGTGGTGCATGGTACCACCCCTTCCAAGCAGGTCTTGAGGTAACACCTCCTTAATCAAATCCAAAGTATCCTCAATTCTTTTCATTCCATTTAATTCTGTTTATTGAAGCCATTTAATACCCTTGTTTAGTCAAATACAGTCCTGATGTATGCTCTTGGCCCGCTGTGGAAAGGTTACAGCATTTCATGCTTTCATTCTTCATATCTGAAGCAGCCGTGCAGTTTTTCCACCAACTCATTGCTTGCTAATGAACTTTTTTTTTTTAAAGCAGCCTGTCATTTTGTTTAATGTTGCAAAATAAGGCAGTCTTTAAGTGGGATCTGATTTTGCTAAGAGATGTCTAAACTTAAGTGAGATAATGGATGTAACAAAATACCACCAAATATGACAGCTTTGTTCTGCCAATGTAATTTGCTGATTCTGGAAACCAAACGCAGAACAGTCTGTGCCAGTCTTAGAAAAGAGGCTTGTTTGACAGATATAAACCTGCTTAAATATCAGCATACACTACATTAAATAGCAGACTTCTGCATTCATTTGTGGGTTTTAGTCACTTGTCATAACACAGGGTTTTTATTTTATTTAAAATGTCTCATTGCTCCTATCACTCTGGTGCCCAAATGCAGTTGGCTGCTTTCCCCTGCCCCCCACACCTAAAGCTGGAAGGGGATGTTTCTCCACAGAGACACCAAATTCCCCTAATTATACTAATGTTAAAAATCATACCTACCTCTTCATTCATTTCAGAAAAAAAAAAAAGGTTTCTGTCTGCTGTGTTGTGGAGAAACTTTGGGTTGGACTTGGTCGTGTTCTGTCTGCAGGCAAAGAAAAAAGATATATGTTCAGAAAGGAAATCGAGGAGCACAAACTGTTCAGAAACTGCTGGTTTTTCCTTGTTGACTACGTGCCATTTAGAGATGCCCCTAGAACCATGAAACAAAACCATCAGTATTTCCTGGTAGTCAGACTGTCGGTGGTCTGTAACAGTATCTGCACTTAGTTCAGATTCAGAGTTTTAAAGCATGTGACCAAAATTTATTGGATTTACCAAGCTTCTGCATTCATTTGGATCTTTCTAATATCTTCCAACACATACACATATATAGACATACCAGGCTCTCTTCTGTTTACTTGCTATTGACACTTCCACATTTATCAGGCTTATTTCACCCTACCTTAGTCCTTCTGTCCACAGATTGCTTCCACAGTCTCTTCCTCCTCTCTGCAGTTTTCCCATATTGCTTTTTTACGCTCTCCATTTTTCATATTTAAAGTTTTGAGGTGTTTGGACCTTGGTTTTTAACAGCAACGTATTTCTTCACTTAAACATTGTTAAGGTCCTTGTGACTTTCCAGGTGCCGATTCTGACACTCTCAAGTTAAATTAACTGTAATTGTCACATATTGCATTTTGCCAATATTTCCACAGTAAATTCTGCCCAGGAATATGATGTTGGCAACCCTTTCTCCCGCAAAGGAGGTGTGTTCAAAGTGATCACCCATGTTATAACTCCTGCACTCAGACCAGTCTTATGCTAGTTTGCCTTCAGACACTTCGGATCAGGACGTTAAATGATGATGTTTTTTAGATCAACAAAAATTAATGGTGCTATGACATTTCATCTCACTGAAGGATTTGCATCTAAATGTGCTGTCATGGCCCCATGGAAAGTAAAAGAATTTTTACTAGAGACCTGAATTTCACTTTAATTCTACTCTTATATTGATTAAGCTCAGCGGAATCATAGGTTTTTAATTTATTTGAATCAATCAACTTATAAGTCTTTTATTTTAATAGCAAATGAAACTATTCTTAGGCTAAATGAGTGATTTTGGGGGGGAAACTATATAATAATTAAAATGAAAGACAAAAGTAAATCTACCCCACAATTTAGAGTTGCATCCCTCAATCCAGAAAATATCTTTCATATTCTGGTATAGAGCAGATATTTCTGGTTGTGTTACCAGCCTTAGTTTGCAAGTGTATGATATTTTAAATGTAAATTAATAAAGCAATTAAGCCAAGACCTCTTTAGAAAACCAAGTCAGTACCAGTCTTCTCTTTCCCTATCCCACTAAGATTCACGTAGTGTAGAGTCAGTGGCTTATTCATGCCTCTTCTTTCAGTCACCAAGCAGAAGGAATCATGAGACCCTGCCTTGGCTGCTGCGGCCATGTAACTGTCCTCTGTCTCATTATGGAACTGAAAAGCCCCAAAAGGCTGAATACAGAACCATTATTCTGGCCATGGTGTAGTCTCTGGAGGCGCTGTTATTCTTCCCAAATGGGTAAAACATGTTAGGTTTACTAATTTTCTTCATGAACCTGACAATGTCAAACACCCTGCAACCAGCAGAGCTCTTCCTGTGAAAAAGCGTGGGGGACACGGCGCAGTTTGGACAGGTAGGGCACAGAGGAATGAGACCCTGGAGTAAGTCACGTTTCTCTCCCAGAGAGGCACTGGTGAAACACAATGAAGGTCTCCCACCCTAATCTACAAGCATGTATTAGGGAGGATAGAGGGTGCTGCGTGGAGGCAGAGCGCTGGCCCTTAAAGAGTAGACCTTCAAATCTGTGAAGTTTTCACACCACAAGAATTAAACTGTAGGAGCGAGTGGGATCAGAAAACTAAACACTCTAAGCACTGTGTCCTCTGAGAAGAACAGCTATTCAGATTAGATATTGATAGCATACCTATATTTATAGCCACTGCTAAATGACCCAAGATGGATAATTTTCTTTGATAAAGACAAAGCTTGTAATTTTACACATTTTAGCAAAATTGCAAATTGCTGGTAATCTACCAATGGGATTCCTTACTTCATTTTAAAGTAGTAAACCGCTCTCTCAATTCTGCTTATAAATTTCCTGTGGCTCACAGACTCAGGGTAGAGCATCTTTATTACTATTTAAGTCAGAAGCATGAGCAAAGCATATTTTTGTGAAATCTCTGTTTCTTCTGAAAAGATTTCCTGGAAGTTTTGACACTCATCATTTTAGGAGTGGCCAAGGTGGGGAAGAAAATTCTGACTTGACACAGCATAGAACATATCTGAAGGTCAATTTATTTTTGTTCTGGTAGGAGCCTGTAGGAACCATGCAAATTCAGTGGAGCTGGCATATTTTCCTGAAGATGGATGGACTGACAAATCCTGGAAATTTTAGGTTCATATTTAATTGGAGCAGTGACAATGAAAGACAAGTTCTTTTTTTTTAACCCTTCATGTGGGTGAACCCTTTAACCTTTGGGGTTCACCCACAAACCATGCACTTGCAAAAAATAAAGTTGACTCCGCATGTAAAACTCTGAGGTATAGTTCCCACTGATGTAGATGAATCTGGCAGAAGGAGAGATAGGGGAGAGGCTTCACATTGTTTTTCCACTGGACATTACTTTTAACTATTAAAACAGCAAAATCTAAGCATTAGGTAACTTCTGCTGATTAGTGACTCAAAAGCGTGTCCCACAGACAGATATAAAGGTGATTAGTGAGATCTTTGCCTTTATTTTCCAAAGGATCCCAGAAACCTACCAGCATTGCTGATCTCTGACACACATGGAAATTTGCTACTCAGAATCCTATGGGGAAGAAAATGCACTTTATTACTAAAACTATTCAGAACAATCCATCTTCTTTGAAGGCCAAAACTGAGAGAAGCTATTTAAAGTGAATTTAATGTGACTTCCACTGTAGAGGATGGGAAGCCAAAAGGAGAAGTTAAAAAAAAGAAATCAATGCATGCCAGGAGTCAGAGAACCACCCTCTCATCCAGGCAAGCCAGAGAAGAGTGCAGAAGACACAGCTGCCAGATAAAATACATTACAAACCGAACGAGATCCAAAATATTGATGATCACAACCATCAGCAGAAACAGGAGAACCAAGAGAATTTAACTACCTCTGCAGAGTCTAAACCTGAATTAAAAAACGAGGGCTGACTGCTCAGGTCAAACAAGCATCATCACCAGGTATCCAAGCAAAATAGAGGCTTTATTCCTGTATTTTTATTCACACCACGTCATTCATACTATACAAATTACCCCATTGAATTCAGCAAGGTTACACGAGTATCCTATTCAAAATTATTTGAGCCACTAAATTTGGGTCCTAAGTGTGGTAGTTCCCTTTCAGTCCCTTAGAACACAGAGCTGGAAAGAGGGTGGATGACACAGACAAGGGGTAACGGTGGGCATCAACTTGAGAGCTCACGACCAGTCCAAAAACAAAGCCCTCCCCACAGGTTCCTGGGGGAAGGACTATCTCCTGGATTCCCTCTCACCTGTGGAACAGTTTCGGATGCACCACTGGACACACAATGGGCAGGATGCCTCACTTCTCACCACATGACACTCCTGGTGATCTAGCAGAGCTGTGTTGGTGCCACACAAAGGGGAAAGCCCAGACCTGAAATTGCATCTCCTAGTCCTTGGCTGACCAACAGCTTTGGAAGGGGACCTTGATCCAGCACAGCTGCAGAAAATTGTATTAGCTGCAGACCCACCAGACAGAGGGTTTACCAAGGAGAGCCATCATCAGAAAACCTCTTAGGGCTCCAGATCTCCTGGGTATCATACAGGAAACTGCCTGCACACTAAGGTATAGAATCACAGAATCATAAAGGTTGGAAGATACCTTCAAGATCATCTTGTCTAACCATCAACCCAGCACCACCATAATCACCCCTAAACCATATCCCCAAGTCCACATTCAGACACCTCTTAACACTTCCAGAGATGGTGACTCCACCATGTTCCTGATCAAATTATTCCAATGCCTGACCACTCTTTCAGTGAAAGAAACAGATATTAGATATTAGATTTTCTAATAGCTAACCTGAACCTTCCCTATAGAGCAGATATGAAGGTAAGAGGTTGTCATAACTCTTGCACTATGCACATCACCAGATCAGCAAGGCTACTTCTTCCACACTGGACCTCATTCAATTTTACACAAGCCTTTCCACACTGTCATCAAGGGTGCAGGTCTTTGGGTCCTGCTTTGGTAAAACATGTATTGACCAAAATTCCCTTCAATTACACAAATGAGAGCCTTCTCATGTCTGAAGTCAGCTTCAAACCGACTGGTATGAGGTAAAAATGCATTGGTGCAGTAGGAGGGCTATTTGTTCATCCTTCAAGGCAGGTAGACCATCATTCTAGTACTTTTCTGTATGACGGTCTAAAACTTGACTGAGGTAGTGAATGCTGTTGTATCATTAGCAGAGGGAGTTTGATTCGTTAAGACTGAAGGATGGTACCAGTAAGGATTCCTCTCGAAGTTTCTAGAAAAGATAACCTCTCCTCTCTTAATTAAAACACCATGTGTAATTAATTATTGTACAACACGCAGCTATACAAACTATTAGTCTTCAAACGACGTTTTAGTCTTCAAACCATGTTTTAGTCTTCATTTAACTTTCTTCTCTCCAAACCCTCAGAGAGATGTTTGTGACTACAGACCCATTTGCAGGCACATGGTTTTTGGTTGCTGTTACATTTTCAGTTCAGCATTTCCAACATGACTTCCAGAGATGATGGGAGTGCTCTCCTCACCCAACCCAGGGTCTTCCAACATCGGGAGATAGAGAAGAGAGTTTGCATCGGTGTTTTCGGCCGCTTGGGGGTTAAGAGCAATAATATTTCACCCATACTTGAAGAGCAGAACAAGGGCAATTGGAACACTTTGCAGCTGGGTACTTCATGGGTTTGGCATAGATGTTCAGAAAAATTAACAGAATAAACTTTGGTGCCTCTTATGCTTCAATATGGTACAATACAGTACAAATTGTCTATGTTTTTTCCTGGAAAACTTCTACAGACATTGGAAAATGGTGGGTGATAATGCTGGGCTTCCAAAGAGACCTTTCTTCTAGTCCTCTTAACCTAATTTTTGCATTACACTTGCCACTTTGACCCTGACACAGAGCAGGAATGTATGATCAAGGTTACTTTGCCATAGTGCAAACACTGTAGTTTGTCACAAACATAAAATAAGGTGACCCCTGGGATAGTAGGGCTGCAATTCAAAGACTCTCCTGTTTGTCCTAGTTAATGAAGAATAAAACGTATTAGTCTGTAATGGAGAGAATTTTTGGTAACCTTCCTGCAGGAGATACCCAGAGTGAATGTCCTTTAGTAGTTCAGTAAAAAAGGCTTATAAACATGTTTTCTTTAAGCCTATGTACACAATAGGGAAAACCATATAATAGAAGTAGATTATTCAGAAAAATGTTTTGCTGAAAACTTGATAAAAAGGTTTTGGTCCCATGGCAGAAAGCTTAGTTACAAAAGGAGAGAAAAAGAGGCTGCTCACCACTTACAGCCCCTTATCTCTCAGATGTTATCAAGGTTTCAGTTCAGCCTTACCAGTACTGAAAGCAGGAAGGAAGAACTTCATAGACACAATTACACCCTGCAGCTTTCCACCCCTGAGCCTGAAAGTGTGTCTCACTCAGGGGATTCCCAAAAAGTTTAGTTCAACACTGGTAAAAATATTATTGCCACTAGCGATATGGACAACTTTCCAGCTGGAAAGGAATTCCAGTTGGCAAGGACCTGCACCACGCAGCACACACAGATGTCCCTACAAAGGAGGCAGAATATTTCCCCTCACCTTTGCTCTCTTGCAGTGGTGCCTGGTTTTCCCAGGGAGCCCAGCACTCCGCTCTCCGCAATCCTGACTCCAAAGTCCACCTGCCCTGGCCCTTGGAGCCTGCTTTGAATGAGCGATGAGCCATTCCTATAGCTGACTGCAATCTTCATTGGGTAAACAAGGCAGATACCCTTTTTAATGAATGAAACACATTCCCTTTTATTATAGTGGCTCAGACAAAAAAAAATGGGGGCGGAGAGAGTTCTAATAATTCAGGTATGATTAAAAAGAGGATATTTACTGGCTTGTAGGCCTTGGGGAGAAAAAAACAACACGGCAGCATAGTTTCTATATACATCCCTAGGGAAAAGTTCAAGAAATAAGAAAATGCATATAACCATTGTTCGTGAGCATTATGCAAGCTTTAAAAAAAATAGATAGGGCTGAGTTTCAGAGTATCAGGAAAAGTATTTGGGCTGCATTTAAGTGAGAAGGATTAGCTTGCATGATGTTGATTTATAAATGGCAACAACCAATCCCTTATATTCTCTCCTGCAGCCATCTCTCCTGCACAGTAATTCCCAATGTTCCCTTTTGAAAGCCCTTGATACTCAGTTAGCCCCGAGGTATAATGTTTGATAATATAACTACTGCTTCTGTCACTGCGTTTTGTACAAACGCATTATATGTGGCCCAGAATGGTAAAGATTTATGTATGGGTATGGAAAATAAAAATCAGCATTGATTAAAAGCCCCAGATAGACCATCCAATCCCGCCCAGAGAACATCAGTTATTTTGCATTTTGACGTGGCGATTGATAACTCATAAATGCAAGCAGGAATGACAAATGCGGATGGAAACTGGCTTTGACAAAAACGATAACAGTATCAGTCTCGAGGGGCGATGGAGGTATAAGCAGGAGCTGTTTAAAATATTTAATCATTTTATGAAGGCTGCAAGATGTTGTTTGACCCTGAAGGAGTGTGAATGTCACATGGATCAGAAATTGCCAAGTCTTTGAAGTGAAATAAAAAAAATGGTGTTATTATAGATCCTTCTTGACATCCTATCATTTTTGTATAGGATTAAAAATATGTATACAAAGCTCTAGATAAAGGACTCCGGCAAAAGATGTCTTGGTTGAAGGGAAAAAAAAAAGTAAAGACATACTGTTGTGAATTTTTACTTCAAAATCCCAAAGCGTCTCTTTTATATTCTTCTGGAATGGCATGAATAGAACCAGCAGCCCCCTAGTAAAAAGACTCCTTTGGTTTTTAACTACAGGGTAAATTACACTTTACTTTTGTTACCTTGGGTCTGACTTTTGGTCTTCAAAAGAAAATCTTTTTTTTTTTTTCCCCTTGTACTTAACTGAGCAATGGGTATTGTGTGTGAATGTATATAAGTATATCCATATGACCCCTAGCTGTTAAACTACGTTAAACATGTTTATTTTATTATATACATGCACAAAGCTATGCAATGTGCAAGGTGTGGGGGTTTTTTACGGGAGAGGGAGGAACTGGCGACTCAACAGTGAATTGATACACTTAATTCTTATCTACATTTGTGTTTTCAAATTTTCCAGGTCTTCCAGAAGACCTGGAACCTAACCAGTCAAGAAAAAGTACCAAAGCCACAAGTAAATTCTGAGTGAATATTCCCATATGAATGAGGATTAGTTTATGTTTCACTGTGGTATATCAGCAGATGAAATATTACACTGTATATTTCCTCTTTATCTGGTGTATTTCTTCCCTCCCTCCCTCTTCTGTACCCTCATCTCTCCCTTAAGTAACTGGGCTTTGCTTTATTTTATTATTTGAATTTTGTTTAGTCAGGGGCATGTGGATGTTTAGAAGGACATTTATTTCAAGGGGGAGATTTCTGAAAACTGTGGTTCTTTTAGGGTCTGGTTTTGTCTTGTCCTTGAAATATGCTCTTTCTTTTCTTTCCAGTTTGGCCTGTTCTATATATTTCTTCAGGGCAATTAATCATTTAGACTCGACATATAATTTGTTTATTCAGTAGTTATATATATGCAACCTTTCTTTTCTTCCCTCCCATTAAAGGTTTTGCTTTCCTATCACAGACATTTTCATCAAACCTCTGTTTTATGCCTTTACCTAATATTCTCTGCTAGAAGCATGCAAAGATCTTGCTTGCTTTATATTAAGTTCCCCTCGCCCTGCCCAAACCACTAGGAAATTACATATATTCAACTTCCTGACAGACCCCTCACGGTAAAGTGCGGTCACAGCTCTTTGTGTATCCTGCACGAGCTGATTCTTTTATTTGCTTAGGATAGCACAGATGCTTTGTTCCTTGCCGTAGAAGGGATTCTGCCTATTCTCATTTACATGTCCCATTGATTTCAGCTAAGTACATACAGTACATGGTATTGCAGCAAAGACCATTGGAAATATCTCTGTTATTGCAGCATGCTGCACACTCTGCAGCAAATCTGCACCACAATAAAGCTCTTCCTGCAGCATCCAGAGATCCTCAAATAGCAGCAGGAGGGAAATGCCTGATGGTGTCCTGAGTGATACGTTACATTTGACTGTCACTTCTGGTCTGCCTGCTGGAGCTGTTCCATCCTGGTTATTTATTAGAAGAAATTTCAGGGTCGTTTGGTTTTTTTTTCTCCCTCCCGTTCTTATGAATTCCAGACCTTTTCCTCCTCCATTCACAAATGAGCTCCCCTCTGAAGTCTGAATGACAAGCCGAACTTCGTGATCTTAACATAGATCCTTACAACACACAGCTTTTTGAATACTTCCACAGGAATATTTCATGCTGATGGACAATGCCAGAAAGGACATATGCTTTTGTTGCTATTTTACTCGCACACTTTCCCTCAGTATGTCCCAGTCACGTCCAGGACTGTTGATTTTAATTTGCCATGTCTCCTGGAAACAACAGGAGAGCATTCCTTTCAAAAGGGACCGAATTTGTCCCACAACATTTGCCTCTATTTTATGCTAATAAAATTCCTCCCTGCCTTTTTTTTCTTTTTTCCCTGTCACTGCAAGAGGGTCTGTCTCTCTAATGACACAGGTGGATGTGGTACTTGCCAAGGGGAGCAAAATATTAGGAGCAGAAAAATATCTACTGACATTTCACCATGTGAGTGGCTTTGGGATGGCACAGGGAACACTCTCTCTGGCAGCAAAATCCCCAGGCCAGGTCCTTGCTGTAGACAGGGTATTTTCTATTCGGGCCAGTACACAGCAGGGCTGTGACTGACACCTCAATGTCACCTCCAGCTTTGAGCCCATTCACAGTTGAAGGTGCCAGCAATGGTGGGTCAGCTTCCCTCTCGGAGGAGAGAGCAAAACCCAGCTTTTCCAACCAGCAAATTTAGATAAATTCAGCTCATCTAAATTATTTGCAGCTCCTATTCCTGTTTAGCCGCATACATTTTCAATACAAGTACAAATGAAAGCCAACAAAGAAGAAATATTTTGTATAGCCACAATCTCCAACTTAGACGTCTAACTGCTTTTAATTGGAACCATAAGTCATTCAACCATCAAAATAAATGCTGGTGAGAAAGTAGCAGCCAATTTTATAGGCTGGATCCATTAAATGGACCTTGCACGCATTTAACAATCTCTGCACCCACCTCAAATGAGAAGTTTTTGTGCCTACAATATGAAAGCTAATTCTGCCATTGACCTTTCTACAGTCATCCCTCCTTGCTGCCTGCCTTCTCCCAGAGCCTGTCATTCTCCATTTTCACACCAGAATGAGATAGAACTTTGTCTTGCCAGTTCTATTTGCCTGAAAATGCAAATATAGGTAAACCATGACACTCATGAATTTACGGTGAATTTGTGGATGAATGTGTGTTCCTCAGCAATTTTGGTTGTTTTTTTTGGTTTTTTTTTTTTTAAGTAGAGGGGTAGTTTGTTAAAATTTTGTCTTGGTATTCTTGAATCTCAATAGCTAAGGCATGACAAATTTTCCTTGAAGGTACCTTTTATTTCAGAGTAGAGCAAATCTTAAACAGAGAATGATTAAAGAGAGTGAAATTTTTTTTTAGGACAGTGCAAGATTTTCATATCAGCAGAGAACTAAAAACCAGAAGAATTTAGGGTAGACCAAGGTGACCTGCTTCTGTAACTTTTCCATAACCTGTTAGCAACCTGTAGTGGTCATTTTCCTTACAGTTCTTCTCCCTACACCTCTAACTTCTTTTCCCCTAGGGGATTTCTTTCATGCAACTCTTTAAACCTGCTTGTTTGCTTCTTGTCCTATTCGTCCCCCAATTCATCCCATAGGATGCTTAGTTTAGAAACCTCTTCAGTATAAATCCAATCCACAGGAAACACTCCCATTTTGGGAGACTGGAGGAATGCCCTGGTAGCTTGGTGCAATGGTTGGGTCATATGTTTTTTTATTAAAAAGTTAGCTTCTTGTGCCAGATAATCTGCCTCCTTCTGTGTTCTGTGTAGATCTGCTGAGGCTGCATCATATAAACCAAACAGAGTTTGGTCAGCGTATTTAATTCACCCTTGTTTCTTTGACTATCATTTGTTTATCAGGAAAAGACTGGTCTAGACCTTAATCAAAATGAGGAAAATGAAATTCCTACTAATTAGGGAGATCTCAGCATTTGCTAGATCTTTTCAAAGATGAAGAGGTTAATCATTTGCAGTCAGACAGTAAGAAATGAACCTCTTGTCTCTTCCTTCATCCTCTATGCAGTTCCTCCATTTCAACATCCTTGTTACTAAATCTGAGACAATGTGTAATTATACAGAAGGAAATCTCTCTGGGGTATAGCTGAAGTTGCTTAAATTGTGCTGATTTACAAAGATGAAGGATTTTTATTTTTTTCCCCCAACTAGAAAAAAAATTACCTTTTTTTCATAATGGCAAACAACCTCCTGCAAAGTCAACTCCTTTTCTGAAAGTCATTGCTAGTTTTATAATTTCTGAGTCATTAGATAACAGATAGAACTCCACACTTAGTGGTTTCAAATGTTTATGGTCTGCAATTCATTCTTAATGAGCTCTCTCCATGTCTTTATTCTTCTTCACACCCTCCTGCTGGGAAATGTCTTACTCTGCCTTGGCTTTTGTTAATGATTCCACAATCATTTCAGAGCCATTTCTTCTGCCTTATGTAATTCTGACACTGCGTAAGAGCCTGGCTCTGCAGCCTCACAGTTGGAAATGTAACCTTTAATGTATTAATTTCTCTTGCTCAAAACAATTTAACCTCTGTCTTGGTTTTGTGATTGCTAAGTGTTCCAATTAAATGCCTCTTTCATTTTTTGTCCTGGAGGGCTTGATCTTACCAGTATTATGTTTAACATACCCTACCTAGCAAATGATGAGCACTCCAGGGTCCCCTCAAGTGTTCTTTATCAATCCATTATCTATCTCATGAGTGTCTGTCACATTTTCAAAACAACAACAACAGAAGAGATTAATTAAACAACTTTTAAACACTAAACAACAAAAACCAGTACAAGTGGAAACAAATAATTACATAGCAGGAGAAGGAGTAATCCAGGAGGAATAAATGCACTCCTTCCCCCAACCCCCTGATCAATAGTAACCCATGAATGCTATTTAAATGCTGAATCTTCCACATCAGGATGCAGCCGGGATCAGGAGTTGTGAGAATGTGAAAATTAATCACAGTAACAAAAAGTCTCTGTGTGCTTGTCTTCTTTTATTTCACCACCTGGCACTTAACAAAAAAACATGCCCAGCAAGTTCTGAGAGGTTTTGAACCAGCATCCAGCAAGAAAACATCTTTCTGAACAGAAAGAGGGAGTAGGAGCAGGGGCAAGGTGGAAGAATTGGAAAAATATCCTCAGATAAGTCACTATCCCTAGCACTGTTGTTAGTAAATAGTATCATAATGAGTTGACTGTCAGCTGCTTCAGTGGGGAAATTCCATGTTTTCTGTTTCCTCCCAATTTCTTTTTGCCCTGTGTCAAACTTATTTTGACCATCAGCTTTATTACATCAGTTATTAAGGCTGTTGTGTAAAGTAACTGAAAGAGTGATAGAGTAAGACTTCAGCTGAGACCATGCCTGTTTATTCCTAACTCTTCATCAAAGTGCTGCCTACATGTGTCTGGACTCAAAATGCTGTGCAAGTGACCCAGGAGCAGAGGTAACAGGAGCACCAGGCTGACTTGTGTCACAAGTGCTGGGGGCCATGCTCAGGCTGCCCACTGATGGTGAGTAACTGGTGCCACACTCGGGCTGCCCAAATTCAGGGCAGCAGCAAGCACTTGAGGTGACCTGCCACTGCCCAGGTCCCTCTATGGGCAGGCAAACGAATGAATAGGAAGACTTCAGCCAGGCTTCTGAGGCAGAGGGGAAATGGCTCATGGTCACCAGTGCTGTTTGCTGATGCTTGCAGCTGTAATTCCAAGTACTTCTCAGACAAATGAAATTGTTATTGGTGTGCATGCTTCACAGGCATTCTCTGAAAGCAGGAAAGGATACAAGTCAAGGAATTATTTCAAGGCTAATGCCAGTCACTCAGTCATGATTTCTTTTCCAGCCATCCACCCCCAGGGGCAGTTCAATGGCAGCCTAGGGAGAACCACACCACAAGTGCAGCCTGTCCTCCTTGCTCTTTCATAAGCACCTTCCGGAGCCCAGACACGGGAGAAATAGCTTTGGCATGTTTCTGACATTAGAGCCAAGAGTGTCCCTCTCTCTCTGTACTCACCCTCCCACACAAGCAGCTGGTCTGGGCTGAGAGTGGTTATTGGTCTCTAATCCCACCTCTCACCTGCAAACTTCAAAAGCTTTAACTCTGCACTTTTCACAGTAGGGTGTTGGTCTGAGAGCTCGATAGACCTTCAGAAGGAGCACGGGAATATCAGGCAAGGCCTTGCACTTTACTGAATGTGCACACATCTCTTCATCCCTGTCTCCCTCCTGCAACCTTCTAGCTGTGCTCATGGCACTGCTTTCCCTGCTAGGAAAGCTGTTAATTTTTCCTTTAGCTTTTGTTTTCAGCTTTCTGCTCTCTTAGTGGGACCTGTCAAGAGCAAGCTCATCTCTGAAGGGTCAAATCTCATTCTGCAAAACACTGCAGCTTCCAAAATCATTAAAGGAGTGCCTCAAGTATTTACCACTGGCATGAGATTCAACACCATTTGTCCTGAATTCCCTTAGTTTTTGGGGTGCTTCCACCAAGATGATATTGCACTAAGCTTTCCCACAATGCTTCTAAGTTTCTTGGAGTGCTCATTGGGCAAGTGTCTGACTGCCCATGGCTCTACCATTGCATGGTAGCTGTGCTCTCAGACACAGACACACAAAGGGCATCATTTAGGTGCCTGGACAAAAGTAGTTCCTGCACTTAGAGATTTCCTAAGTATCCACGTGGTAACTGGGAGATACTGTTGTGGTTGCCCAGCCCTCAGGTGGGCTGTGGTCTTCAAACGCCCATCAAAACCATGGAGATCCAATGGTTGGATTTCCCTGCCTTGGACAGCCTAGAAGGCGGATCGGCGGATGGCACCGAGGTTTAGGGCACCGCCTCCTTCCAGAACCTTCTCCTTGTTTGATACCCCATTGGTTTGTTACCCTGGTTCCCTCCTCCAAGTTCACCCCATTGGTTGTTGTATGTTTCATTCTACCCCTGTTACTTTACCCGATTGGTTGTATCCCTATTCTCTGCCCCTAATCCCCGCTGTTTAAAAACCCTGGACACCCCTCAGATCCTGGCTCTTTGTCCCTAGACCTCCTGAGACAATAAACTCTCCCGAACCCATACAAAGGGTTCCTCTCTGCTCCTTTACCTCCGCCGATGCAAGATAACAGCTACCACTTTGGGGATTGCTTCTTGTTAACGGAGCCAAACTGAAGAAGCTGCAGCCACCCGTTTAGCTTGCAGGAAGGACACTGTGCCTCCATGGGCGACCCCAAGCAGCATCAAGATATGACAGGGGATCTGTGGGAGATCCAGCCACCAGCAAACCAGGCAGCTGAGGGGCCAGAAGGATGTCCAGGGTGTCTCAGATGGTCCTAGATACCTTGGTTTGGTCTAATGAGCTGTGCCTAAAGTATCTGAAGCTCCTTAAATGAATGATGAAACTTCTCATGTGTGGGGTAGTGCCACAGTCTGGCAGGAACAAAGGAAGGCAGGATGGCATTGCTCCCTAGAAGTCAATATTTACAAGAGATTGCCAGATGGGTGTGCAGATCTTCCTCATCCCCAGACTAATCAAGAGTCAAAGGAAGCAGGTCAATGTTTGCAATGTTCATCTCTCCTCTATTGCTTTATATCCACATTTCCACATAGTGAGGAGACCTTTTCAGCAGTAATGAGATCTCAGCATCCTTTTCAATTACATCGTGGCCACGGAAAGCTGTTGAATAAATGCATTTTTATTTTCAGACTTGTAATTTTTACCTGTATTTATCACAACAGCTCCTGCAATCACAGCCATGAGGTTTCGTTTTAGCAATTATCTGCTACAACAGCGTCTCACTTACTTGCCTCTTGCTTAAAAAGCAAAACCCTGTCTGCTCACAGACCATAGCACTTCAGGAAGAGATTGGTAATTTGTAGACTGACGTTTTACATTCATGGATGTTACACATTGGCAAGCTCAACCCATGGTGTGCAATCTTTGGTAAAACTGAAATTAGAAATGTTGCTCCCCTTCAAAAAGAACATGTGGTATACTGACAAAAACATATTTAAATGTGTATTGGAAATCTTTTGTGAACAAGTGTGATCTCTAGAAGACTTTTGAGATGGGATTCTTCAGATGACGTGCCCTTCACTGGGGAGCTTCTTGCTAAGTCCTGTATCCCTACATGCTTTGGCACAACAGGACCTCTCTCCTAACTGGAATCTGTGAGCACAAAATAAAAGAAAAATTAACCAAAAAAAAAAAAAAGAAAAACCAAACAAACAAACCCCAAACCCAAAAATTCCAAACAAACAAAAAACAAACAAACAAAAAAAACCCAAAAAACCAACCAACCAACCAACCAAAAAAAATCACACAGCTGATTCAGGCAAAAGTCACACATTAAAAATTACACTGAAACAATTATTTGCCAGTGGTTTGGAAAACAATGCTTGTTTAAAATATATTGATAACAATAATTTAAACTCTTCATTACTACCATTTGAACCATTATCTCTTTTCTTCCTGTAATGTTATATACTATGAGAAGTAAATTAAGTGAACTCTTGAGGCATCCTCTAACTTTGGATAGGTTTTATGATTCCGTGAGAATATACCAGCTATATTTCATTTCTCTTGAGGATTCTGCTCTTGAGAAAATGGTTAAAAATTTTCCAACATAATTGGGCTTTCACTGGAAAATTAGGAGTTCATTTAAATAATTTATTTCACATAAAGTGTCTTTTTATGTAGAAATTTTCAACTTTACATTGTAAAGGCAAGAACTTCAAACCCAAGAACTTCAATTTCCAACACAAACTAAAATAATTTAGTTTAACAATAGAACATCATTGAAAAAAGCCTGTCCATTTTCAGTTTTAAATGAAAGAAAAACAAATTGTATATGGGCAAAATGCTATTTTCTAATAGTTCTAGAGCTGACCTCTCCATTGAAGTTAATGGACCAGATCATAAGGTATTTATTCAGTATTCTCTTGGGAATTTCTCCAGTTTTACACATGCAAATGCCAAATATCCAAATATTAAGTGTATGAACCTCTGAACATTACTTTCTGGAAACAGTAGTTGCTCAGCATTTATCAGTCTGTGTAACAAACTTCTTCACCCATGGCTGACTATCATCAGATGATGAATGCTCATGCAATTTTTCTCAAGCTGTGGGATGGAATAATACTGCAAGGCACATTTTTTTTCCGTGAAATAGTCTTCTCACACAACTATGCTAAAGCTGAGCTCCTCATTCTATATACAAGAGAACTGCACAGGCGATATTTCTGCTTTTGCTGATCCAGCAAGAAAGACAAGCAAAATGGCTCTCCTGGGTTAGAATCTGTCCAAAAGCAGCAGGGAATGTAAGGATAGGTCTCCTGTGCTTTGAGAAAGGAAGTTTCTGCTGGAGCTTGTGCGCTGCAGCCAAAGTTAATTAAGAGTCCAAAATCAACTTAGAAAATTAATAGCATGGTTTTTTTTAAAGCTTAGCTCTGCAGAAAAAATCTCTGATATATCTGCAAAATTTTGTACAAACAAATACACACAAATGCAAGACAAGACATTATAACTTCATTAAAACTGTCACTGCCTAGCAGTTACCATGATCATGTTAGGTACCTTTCACAATGGATCAACATGCTCAGATAGCACCGACAAGGAGCTGCAGCACAGAAACCCATAAATGTGCGTCCAAATGCAACACAAAAGAAAATTCTGTGGAAATTCAGACACTTTTCTCTGCTAGCTGTATGTTCTTAGATTGTCTTTTCAAATGCTCACATGCCAAAAATGAAAACAACTGCCCAGCTGTTGAAGAGCATTGGCAGAAGGGTGCTCTAGAGAAGAGATGAGAACTTCGTGGTTGTCACCTGTGGATTTTTTACTGTCAACAAGTATCATAAAGCTAGCCTGTACTCACACAGCAATAGGCTGTGTGAGTGGAACCATGGACCTCACTGTCATTTGCCACACTGCTGTTCAGTCCAGACCACCGTCAGAGTCTCCAGCAAGGGGTGGTGAGTGCCTGCTGGGAGGCACGTGGACTTAGAACCCCCCGAAGCACATCACCATCCCCACTTCTTCCCAATTTCTCTCCAACAACTTTCCAAAAGAGCAACTAGCTCAGTCACCCTAACAGAAAAACAACACTACTAAAAGGAAGAAAAAAAAGCTCAAACATTATAGCCTGACTGCTTCACTCAAAAAATTAAAAGATCAAAGTCTATGGGTCTCATCTGTAGCTCTTTCTCAACCAGCTGATTCCACCACCTCTCTCGCTGTGTCACCACATGCTAGGGTTTTTCTGGTACAGTGCTATGTTGAAGGCTTTGTGATTCTCTGGGAAATTTTTGTGTAATAATAATGGTGTTTTCTTGCAGGAAGCTCATTGTACAACACATGCCATTGGGTTCAACATTTCCCCTCCTCCCAGCGCTTAACAGGGAGTATTTAAGATGGTATCAGAAAGTTGCTAAAGAAAGTTTGAAATCAGTAGATATTGTAATCTTGCAACCAATTTCAGTCTTTTTGTGCAGTGATGGATTTAATAATTTATAAATCAGTGGCATGAACAAAGCAAGAACCAAAACAGAACTACCCATTTCAAAAGTGTAAAGACAGTTAACCTTTAAACAGATGGATAATTCCAGACAGCACTGTAAAATTAATAGAGCCTAAACTGTAGGTCTCAAAGCTGCAAAATACATCTTGGGAGACCATGTTTTTGAGATCATCATAAATCAATTTTTTTCTTATCAGTCCCTTATGCATAAATCGACTACAAGGCCTGCTAGGTTATGAATATGTATGTCATGACATGACAACTGATCCAGTGCTCCAGTATCAAAAGTCCTGTGATCTTACTGCTTATACTGAACCATCAGTTTCTTCACATCATACAGAAACAGTCACAACAACAATATGAAGGCTGGACTGGGAAAAGGTAAGAAGAGGAGATTCTCTGCAGGGAAAATTTTAGTGAATGAAAGCACAGAATCTCTTAAGGAATCCCATTTCCATCTTTCTATTATTTGCAATTTTTTCCTCATTAAATCATGTCTTTTCTGAGACATTTTACTTTCCCCATCTAAAATCTTCCAGCTTTGGCAAGGAGCAGAAGGCAAACTCTGAACTACAAGGAACCTGATGGCTTTTCCTGTCTTCATGAACATACATGCCCTTCCATACGACAGAACAAACCTGACCACGCTCCAGGACAGTGTAAACACACACCCCAAAAAAACCACTTACACTTACCAGGAACAAGAGTTACTAGAACACATATTGCTTTGCACTGCCTTAGAAAGCACTATTGAAAACATATTTCATAAAAGGACATATTTATAAGTACAGGATATGATCAGAAACCAAAAAGAATGAGGGTTGGGATGGAAGTGAAGCTCAAAGAGTGATGTTACATAGCTGCCAGGCTCAGACATGCCAGTCCCTGGGAGACACTTTCATTAGCAATAGGGAAGATGCTGGCTGTGGAATAAACATGAAACTTGATCTGATGATCTCTTGCCTTGATACCACATAGACCGCTGCTAATTATGAAGCTGCCTGACAAGCAAATAGTGCTCCATATTTATAACAACAGACAAAATCAGCCAATTTGTCATTTTAATGCCTGATATAACTTTGAATTCTCCATGAAAGCGGCAAGGAAATGAGGACCAGAGTTTATAGTTAAAAAAATAGAGGGGAACATATTTCTCTGGATTCTCAGAGGTCTGTGTATTTTCCCCTCATCCCGCAAGACTTCTTCACTCTGGTCTCTGCAAGGGATTACTTTTTACTCCTTCAGTCACACAGACATGGAGGTTCTCACCCACAGTAACAGCAAGGCAGGGCAACACAGTGAAACCAGCCTGCTGTAAAACCAGTATAAAGAGACAGTGAACTGTTATCATCTGGAATTGTGTCCTCACTTTCATTTGCTCCCATCCTGGGTGGGCAATGGGACTTTATGTGAACAAAGGCAAATAAAAGGACATGGAACCGGGAGATGTGTCCTCTCTTGAATATTAAACAAATGAGTATCAGCCAGCAACAAACGGGGGGTTTTCAGTCCTCCCTGATTTCACAGAAACACAGGCAGCATGCACAGAAGCAGTGCACTACTAGAGGTGACTTGCTCACTTTACACACAAAAAACTTATTTGAACAGACACATGCTGAATAGAATATACAACATAAAGCTTCTAAGCTATATGTGACCCAGTTTTGCAGATATCTACTGCCTCTGAGTGCTCAGTATCACATTAACATAAATGCCATTAAGTTTTGGCCCTGTATCATCTTTATTTTTTATAGATACATAATTATTGAGAAGAGGCTGTTAACTTTTTATAGACTTTAAATACAGTCTATCAGTTCTCTCTATCTCACTTTGTTTAAGGATTCACCCAACAGAACAATTGTGTTGCTGCCACATTGCTCTACTTTACAAATAAATACACTTCTACTTCATGGAGTGAGGAGAGATCCACTGTACCCTCTCAGGTGCACAGGTACCAGGTACACACAGCAATTGATTCTGACTCCTCACAGACATGGGCACAGCCAACCCTTTAATTTAAGAAAGCTTGGCGTCTACTTTTAATGTCTGTTATAACCTCAGTAGTTCTGCAACATCATAAAAATAATAAAGAGCAATGTCCCATGTCTAGAAACAGAAATTATTTCTATCGGAATTTATGCATTCAGTGTAATTAATTCCCATTTTTTAGCCTTTTTTTAACCAGGAAACAGTCACTCAGTTCCAGCAGGAGAAGATATTTTAAAAGCTTTTTTTCTAGTTTTTAAAAAAATTGAATTTGCTGTTCCATCTGATGATGGGACGGAGCAGAACTTTGCAGAGTGTTTAAGCACATTTTAATCACATCATTTTATCTGGACTGCCCAAAAGAGACACTCAGCATAATATTTCACATGTCCAAAAGATGAAACAAGGTCTCAACTACTATCTGTTTGATTTTTTTTTCTTTTTCCCACAAAATAGGGAAGAATTACATTTAGTATATATTGTGCACAGAGAAGCTTACCTGAGATTTCCCTCTTGATATGGCCAGAAAATCCTTCTTGGGGGAAAACAAACATGTCAGATGCTTAAAAAATAACTAAGTATTTTAGATGCTACTTCAAAAAAATGTGGTATTTGACTTGCCACCACCTCCCCAAAACTATTATTTTTCCTGCTGGGTTTACTAGCTGAAATACCTCAGTGTTTTCACTGAGCATTACCATGTTTACAATAAAAAGAAAGCCCTACGGGAGTCTCATTTGATTTCATTGCACTGTTTATAAATTAACAAGAAATGGAGACTGTTCTGAATGGCAGAGACAAAGAGAAGATACGTACACACTGGGAATTCTGTAATGGCAAAAACAAACTCATCTCTGATGATAAACAAATCCCTGACCAGAGATGGCTGGTTCAGCCAAGGCCTCTGTATCCAAGACATAATGAGGGGTCACGGTGTGGTGTTTAAAACCTCAGGGCTACTGCAGACAATGACTGAGGTTAAATCTTGCTGATGAAATCCCAATTCATTGATTGCATTTTTTATTGCTATCTGTGGAGGTGACTGGAAGCAGAAGTGAGCTGTAACGTGGAAGTACGGCGTTCTCATTGGTTTCGTGGTGCTGAATTGTAACTGGTTAATCAATGCTGCGATGGCGATACGGCAGAACTGACACCAGAGATCAGAAATGGCACTGCTCAGCCAGTGCACTGCTCCTCGTGAAACACAGAGGCCACAGACAGCAAAGAGCCACAGGGCGTGAGAGCTCATCCAGAGTTTCTAACTTTAGAGCACCTGCTGAGGAGCTCCACTGGGCAGCACCACCACCACAGCATTTTGTTAAACTGTGCTTTCCACCCAACCATCCTCTAAATACATTACTTTTTGATGTTAAGGAGGCTGCTGGCTGTGCATGGCGTCCTCAAATACCACGGACTTTAATATTTTGTTATTTCAGGCTCTGACAAAGTGGTCCTTGTGCCCTCAGTTTGTGAGGGTTTTGTGACTGGAAAAACTCTCTCAAAATTTTGTGGTATTTCCATTTATCCTGAAACACAAGTTAACTCCCTTCTTAAGCACCTGAGCAACAGCTACAACTCCTCACAGAGACATCAGAAGAGATGAAATAGATAAATGTGCTCTTCACTTAAGCATGTGCTGAAGCAGTCACCTGAACTGGGGTATGAATTGTGAAAAACCGTAATTGTACAAGACCTAGTTGCAAGTCTTCCCACAGTGATAAGGGCTGGACTATTACTTTCATTAATAGACACGGATTTCAATTGACTTTAATCCTCCAGCATGTTGAAGAATTAGAAGTTTAATGTAAATGTTTGGTGTGAAACGGAATTGAGGAATTTGTGGTGAATTATTTATTCAGCTAATTTAGCCTCTTTTTCAGTTAATGAATTCTTTGCTTTTTTTATAAGTGCATTTGTTATTCCAACTTGTTTGACAAAAGATTTGTTTGAATCTGTTTCAGCTGGTGGTTTGTGAACAAGCTGCTGATGACGACTTTCTTCCCCTCGTAGCTGTTTGAGCTGATGAACTGGGCACCTGAGGCTCCTGGCGCTACTGCTGTCCCCAGACTGGTGACCAATGCTTTTCAGGTAGACATTTGGGAGCTTGTGCAGGGAGGAACAGGGCTGCATGGTACGATGAAGATTTAGGGAGAGAGATGAAGCTGCCCTTACCTTACTTTCTGGTCATTCAAGTCCCATCTTGCTTTCAGAACTGGTCAGAGTAGGCTACACCTTCCTAAGTAAAACAATTTTTCAAGCATGCTACCTTGGCCACAATGCTGTTGCTGCATTTCAACAAATTAAAGGATATGAGCAGAGAGATCCAGCTGCTCAAAAGCTACAAATATAAAGTAATTTAGAAGCCTTTGACAGAGGCAGAGAGGCAAGAATTTCTGATAAAGACACAGCTGCAAACAGCTTCGAGCCTTGCAATAACACAAGGAATGTGTATCAATTTCTGTCGCTGCAAACATCGACTGCTGAAACTTAATACCACCCTCGCCTTCGTGGTGATGAAGAGATGACATTTCCATTTTATTGATCTCACAGAGATGCAGTGCAGGCATTGTCAAAGGGAGCTGGGCACGGGGGCTCCACAGCTCATGTCCGTGTACAGCAGGTGTGTCCTGAGCCCACTGTGTGGGTTGGTCCCCAGGAAGCTGGGACAAGGCAAATCTCTTGGAGGGCTACACATGCAGCTCAGGAAGAGAAACAAGATTGCAGTGGAAAACCAGGCTTAACTATAAGATCATTTGTGGCTCTCACTGTATAGAAGACCTTTATATTCAAATAGAATCATAGAATGCTTCGGGTTGGAAGCGACCTTGGGTTGGAAGGGCATCCAGTCCAAATTGCCTGCCATGGGCAAGGACATCTTCAACTAGATCAGGTTGCTCAGACTCCTGTCCACCCTGCCCTTGAATGTTTCCAGGGATTGGGCATCCACCACTTCTCTGGGCAATCTGTTCCTGTCCCTCACCATTCTCATAGTCAAGAATTTCTTCCTAATATCTAATCTAAACCTGCCCTCTTCCAGCTTAAAGCCATTCCGTCTTGTCCTATTACTAAGTGTCTTTGGAAAAAGTCCCTTCCATCTTTCTTGTAGGTCCCCTTTAGGTACTGAAAGACCTCCCCAGAATCTTCTGTCCTCCAGACTGAACAATCCAAACTCTCTCAGCCTTTCCTCGTAGCAGACATGTCTACACATTTGTATTTAACATTTATGGCACAGTGTATCACAGTAACATACCTTAGGAAAAGTTTCAGCAGCTGAGCTCCTCTGGCCTTTATGAAATGACAAAACATGAAAATATTGTTTTAAGAGGTACTAAGTGCAGATGATCTTAAATGCGGGGCAGAGTAAAATTATCATCAGAGGGCACAACACTTGCTCTTCAAAGGGCACATTCAGAGGCCTCAGTTATTCAGATACTCTGATTTTCAGCAATAGGAAGTGCTGGGCTTGTCTCGGTGGTTAATTGCAAGGTCCAGCAAGACATACTTTACTGCACTTTTTTAATTGCATCACAGTATTTGTCATATAAATGGTATCAAAGTTTCTGGCAGTGTTATTTTTTATTTTCTTCCTACAAGTTGATGATGTGTGAATAAAAGTGGTTCAGTGCTTTTAACATTGCCCAAGTCATGAAACAGAACACAAAAATATTTTCAGCACATAAACTGAGGAAGGACCAGGAGCTGTTCATAAACATGTGCCTTTAATTTTGTTTCTGTCATACACTCCCCTTACACTTTGTAAGGTGATTTTATTCACAGAGTTAAATTGTTCAAAGGCACGCAATGAGATATCTGGGGGGAGGGAGGTTGATGTGCATTTCTCATGTTTGGTTCCTGCTTCAGGAGGGAGCTGCATTCCTCCTGCTGGAGTCCTCACTGAGCTCATGTCAAACCAAAGGCCCAAAAGCAAGGAAGAGAGTAAGGATTGAAGCATATTCCATAGATAAAAATTAATCATGGAGTACTTTTTACTGGAAAATTTTGACTCTATCTAAAAAAGAAAAATTTTGGGTTCCTTCATAAAAACAAAACGCTGTGAATTCTCATTTTATAGTGAAGAAAACATTTATTTTACGTCGAATGAAATGTTTTACTTGGCCACAAATTAAATTTTTCAGATTTTTTTTCTATTTGCCTAAGAAAAAAAAAGTTTCTTCAGACCAAGAAGAAAGACTTTTTCCCTCCAATATTGCAATGCAGCCAGCCAACTGAAAAGTCAGTTATGTGCATAGCTTTAGATAAAAGTAGCAACTTTTGGCTTTGCTGTGCTACAGAATGAAAAATGAGAGAGATTTCATTTTCCTGCATGCAGGCAGAAAACAGCAATATGATTTTCCACTCCTTTAGCTGGGCCTTCTGACTCGGCAGAGAAATACTCTCACATAACCTGTGGCAGAAACATCATCACACAAGACACAGAAGTGACCTGCTTTCAGAAGAACACATCAGAGCAGCAGATCATCTACGGGAAGGAAAAGGAGGCACAGGACATGGGGAGACTGTGACAGAAGCAGGCAAATGGAGACCAAATGTATGGAGAGTCTGTAAGAAGAACAGCAGCTGGAGATGTGAGCCCAGCAGCAGCAAAGGCAATTGTCTGGGATGGCCAGTGTATGACAAATCCCAGCATCAGCTCCTGTACTGGTCCCAGTGCTGTGCTGCCACGCACTCATCTTGCTGATGCCTCCCCCAGCTGGAGGGAGAGCAACCCAGGGGCTCTGGCCCTGCAAAGATGTGAATGCACCTGGAGTCCTTATCAACATCACTTGCCTTGTTGCCTTTGCCTGGTCTTAAAATCAGAGCCAAACAAACACGGTTAAAAGGGAGAAGGGTTTTACCTCGGTATTTATTTAAGGATCCTTAAGGTGCACTCTCCATGCGGGTGGAATGCGCTGAGCAGCACACACCGAAATGCACACACACCATACATCACATATACAGTTATAGGCCCTGGGAATTAGCACATCTATCAAAGACTCCCCTATGAGAGGCCCCAGTGAACCCCTCATCCTGAGGAACCTTCCCCCTGGATGGGCCTATCTTAGTTTACAGAATGTGTTCTGGAGAGGCCCTTGGTGTCTGGGGCTTTCTGACCCGCAACCGCGAGGGTTCCAGGATGTTTGGTCTCCCGGCTCAATGAAATATTGGGTCAAAACTATGTTACCAAACTTAAGGAATTAAAAGTATGTGGGCTAAAAGCACTAAGGATACACAAAACTATATAAAAGGGGTATAAAAGGGATATATGAGAAAGGCAAAAAATCATCATGGCATCAGCCTGGACACAGACCAGTAGCAGTAGAAGAGAGGTTGTGATACCAAAGTGGGTACTGGCAGACCCATTCCCAGAGAAAACCTGATCTTCTCTGCAAGATTTGCTATTCCAGAGTCCTGCCTGCCTTCTGAATAGATGTATAGGTTGCATCTACTGCTGGCTTCTTCTATCATGCAACTTTTCTTGTGCTGGAAGGTGCATTGGATTCCTGAAATCCATCTGGGGCAGACAAGCTGCTAACAAGCAAACGAGGTGTTAGGAATAAGGCTCCTGCTTGTCTGTGGAGACCCCCATCTGTCCAAGACACTGGATTCCATACTGCTATCCAGTGGCTGACCTAGCAGTGTGCGATGATGGCGTGGCATCCTTTTCAGTGGACATGTACTTTTGCCTGGGCAGAAGCAAATTGTGGACACTTGGGAGCCAATTGCCACCTCCTGTCAGCTTCTATGCATGGCTTCTATAATTTCAGGTATATTGGCAGCAAAAATAATTGCAAAGTGCTTTCTGTTAACTTGTCAACATCAAATTTCCTAGCTATGGAAGTGACCTGAATGAACTTAGCCCTGGGCTGGCACAGCCTCCCTTGTGTGTGTGGCGTGACATAGACAGTTGCTATAACTTCTCCAGGATGTCCACTCTCCAGAGTAGTTTCCAGTCCATGCATCCTGCATCAGGCACGAATCACGCCATGCTTTGTGTCATTCATCCTGATTGAGACACTTCTGACACTTTATCCTGATAAAGTCCACAGCCAGGGAACCTGCTGGGTGCACAGCCGTAGCTGTGCCTGGGACAGCCCTTTCCATGCAGTTTCCAGGACAGAGGTCCTCACTGCAGCAAGCTGTCCCCACCTCCTCTGATCACAAGCCATGGTGGGAATGCCCTCCCGCTCTGGCACCACCCTGTACACTCTGCTTCCATGCAGCCAGGAGTGGCAGGAGCTCAGCCCACTGTGCTTTGGGTAGGCAGGAGCAAGGAGGAGGCATGGCAGGCATGCCATCAGGTGGGCTTGCTGGCAGCAGGGACCTTTCCTGCACCCAGACCCAGAGAGGTCCTGCACCTCACAGTAAAATACCCCCAGGGGCACTTCTGCTCTTGCCACCTTGAGACCATCAATGTCGCAGCCTCTATAAACCCAAGTGCCTGTAGTGGCTTGAGTGAGAACCAAGTGCAGTTCTGCATCCAGGCCCAGGCTAATTCTGCAGGGAATATATTTTCTTTTGAAGGTCCTGACAGAAACCGTAAGCCCCTGCTCTACCTCAGAGTATCTTCCCAGTGACTGCAAGTGTTTTCCTCAGTGTTCAAAGCTATCTTGGTTTTCCTTAACAGCTCTCTAGAAGCATGGAAAGAAGGACCTCCCTGTCTTGAAACCTGAGAGGAGAAGACAAGACTCTTTCAGGCTGCGTTATGCTTCTTCAGGAATCCAAATCCCTGAAGAGGTGATTTCTAAACCAGTCAAGACTTAATTTCTGAATTATGTTGTGTAAGGTACTCAAAACATAGAAGTGTCTCTCTAATGTGCCACTACAGTGAGTATGTAGAGTACAATATTTGCAATAATTTATCAGGAGGCCAGTTGAGCTGATAAAGCTTAAGACAACTTATGAAAATACCTAAAAAGGAAAATTTATATTTTTTTCCAGTCATGGATATAATAAGCATATTTTCCTAGGCACAGTCTGCAATTCTTGCCTCCCTATAAAATGAATGTGTTTCCCCAGTTAAATGTATAGCACCAGCTGAAGTGAATGGGGTGTGTGTTTGCTTTGTTTTTTTTTTATTAAATATAGATTTGTGGTCAATCAGGAGTTGTAAAAATATTACTGAGGTGGTTACAGCCAATAATATTTTCCTTTGATAATTTTATGGCCCTGTGGTCAAAACATGAGTGTCTGGAGTGTGAAAGGAAGCAGAATCTGATTCTGCATGCCATTACCAACTTGCTGGTAATTAAAAAACTGAAAAGTCAACAAAAAAGTGCAATGTATTCTCACTGTAGCTGTTGCTGCAGTAGTCACTGCCAGCCACAGAGATTTGCAGGCTAAACCTCACCACTGGCACTGTTTTCCCTTCTCTTTCCCCCTCGTCCTCCCTTTATCCTTGCAATACCCACTTTTTTCCCTGACCTAGAAGAAGCCACCACCAGAGATGAGTACCGTTTTACAAATATCATTTTATCTATCATCTGCATCTGGCTGAGAGAGGGAAATACTATTTCACAACAAACAATTTCTTGGTTAACAGGAGATTTCCCTCCCGCCCTTTAAGCACTGCCTGCCTCTGTCCACCCCTCTGCTTTCTACCAAGCTGCTTCCCATGTCCCCACTGTGCTGTGGCGCTGCTGGGGCTGGCAGCCACCCACTGCCCCATCCTGGGGTGCTCCTGACAGGGCCACCCGCTCCCCACTGCCCTGACAGCTCTCCAGGCCCATGGCGATAACCCTGGCCTTGGCCAATCTGTGGCCAAGCTGACCACACCAGGCTGGCAGCATGGACATTGGGCGTATGGAAACAGGTTCTGCCCTGGCAATGAAAGAGCAGGAAGCACATCCACAAGGGAAATAGCACAAGGGCTGCTCTTCTCCAGCAGTGTCAGCAGAGAACAGGCAAAGGTCTGCAGGTGGGCTTTGGAGCTGCAGAAAAGACAGAATAAAATGGGCACTACCCCTTAGGATATAGCAAAGCCAGTTATCTGAGACTGACAGTTCCCCTTTGTCCCCTGACTACAAAAACTGATGCGCTGGAGCAGACTAGATGTGACAAAATGCTTAGAGCTGGAGAAGCACAGTGATAGCCCTTTCCCCAGCACCCTTTCCTTTCATTGGCTCTGTGGCCACCCCGTATAGAATCTGCATGCTCATGCTCCAGGTTTTTGAAAATGGTTCGTTTTTCTGAAATATGGAACCTCTGAAGTTTCCTGAAAGAAAAATACACCTCAAAAATGACAAGTTTTTTCTCCTTTTAATGACTTGAAGATGTTGCAGCGTTAGACATAAGAAGGAATCCTCTCTCGTGAAGCACTCAGTGGCCAGACCTCACCAGTATTAATTTTTTAATCCTTTTCTGCTTCCTTACCAAGCACCAGCAACCAGTGTAGCAGAAGTGCTGCCATCTCAACCAAGCCATCTCACTGCCCTCCTCCTGGCACTGCCTCACCTCACACACATTACAGACAGAGAGATGGACTCTCACCCTAGTAACTGGCTGAATGGCATAAATATCACCCCAACCCCACAAAATGATCTTTTCTGCTCGTCTGAGACTGGCCACTCTCAGGTGGTGGGCTCATGGGGATGGGCTGTCCCCCCAGCCCCACTGAGTGCCCTGCAAACAGCCCCAGAGCACTGGGGCATTTTTGCCTTCCCCTCACTCTCTGAGGAGGGCAGACAAAATCCTCTTCACTCCTGTTCGACAGAAGATGGGGTATGAAGAAACATTCATGAGGCAATTTGTCTCTGCAATTATTAAGGGCTGCATATACTTATTAGATTACATATAATACATACCAATATGTGCATGAATACATGGTACTAAAAAGAAACAAAAGATTTTAGTCCTGCCTGAGCATCTTTATGCAGTGTCTGAACACAACATTTTGAAATACAAAGGTACAAAGCTTTTCTTTTTTTTTTTTTTTTTTCCTGGGGGAGAGCATGAGGCAATAATTATACTCCCCATCTTTTTTTTTTTTTTCCCCAGAAAGAATGTATTAAAAAAAAAGGAGAAAAAAAGTGCCAGCATCATTTCCTCCCACACACTTTTTCTGTTTTTACCTCTTCAGAATTTTGGTGGAAATAAAATAGGATCCAATTATAAAATTGAGAGAAAAAAAATGATTTGTCAATTGAAAAAAATTTAACACTTGCAGAAAATTATATAGGTATTTTCTATTTCACTTTTTTTGTGAAAAATCAGAACATTCTGAAGAAGTTGAAATGTTATTCTGAAGTATTTCAGTTTTGTCAGCTCACTATTTTTCAACAAATACGTTTTCAGTCAAAAAATTGTCAATCTCCTTTTCTTCTCAGATCCTTTTGCAACTACTTCTCAGCATCTCCTTACACCATCATCTGGCAGCTTCTGGGCCCACAGTAAGGATCATTTACCTGCTAGCAATTTTCAGCTAATTAGGTCTTTTTCCTCATGCACCCTACAGCAAAGGCAAGGAGGGGAGCAAGACCCTCTTATTCCACCCAGCACCTCCCCTGGTCACCTTTCTGGACCCTGCTTTTGCAAAGGCATTTGTAGATAGGCAGAAGTGACCTGAGACAAGTGACTGATTGCTTTCTTCAGCAATTATGGAAACATCTCTTTTGGTGGGGATTTTTTTGTGGTTTTTTTCCTGGCATTGTTGGTTTTGGGGTTTTTTTTCCAAGGCACAAATATGGATTTATCTGGACAGGAATATGTTCCACAAATTAAATGATGTCTCATCGTGGGGGTAAGAGGGGGAGCATGCACGAGATTAGTTAATAGGTCTCCCATCTGTACTGTCTACGATATGATGATAAGCATACCTAGAAACGCAGGAAACGATTCACAAAAGCAATCAGATAATGAGGAATATTATTCTCAGAAGGTCCTTCCTGTGTTTGAACAGGGGGAACAAATTAAAAGCTCAGGTTGTGTGGTAGCTTGGAAATAGTGCACATGGTGACTAAGACTCTTATCAGAGGCAGCACTGAAATAACATTTTCTGCTAAAGAGCTTGAAGAAATATGTTACAAAATTATTAATAATGCATTAAAATTTGCAAAAGCATGAAGGCAGTGATAGTTGAGCTGTGTACTCCCAGCATCTGAGTGGAAAGGCAGAAGTGCTTATAAGGCACAGACAAGGAGGTGCCTTCCAGTTAAAATTGCTCACAGCATTAAAAATGGGGGTGTTAATAAAGGTTTGTTATTGCTTCTGGTAGTATTGTCCTAGAAAAATACAACACAGCACAAGAAAACAGAGCATACCCTTCTTGAGAAACAGAGATCCAGCTCTGTCCTGGCTGCATTAGAGCAGCAGCAGCAATCAGCCCGAGACCTGCTGCACAGCAGTGGCCACCTTTGGAAATCTGCAGCGGGCAGGAGTGGTAACACCCACAAGCAGAAGGTCCTTCTTCCACCCTTTGAGCAGCCTTTCAGACAGGGTCCTGCAAAACATCCCATCAGCCAGGCTGCAGCGCTGCCTTTGTAAACTCCAGGGAGGAATGCAGTGATGTGATTTAGGCTGGCAATACGCGCCGGGAATGCCCATAAAGGGATCTTAAGCAGCTGCTCGTAGTGTGCTCCATGGAGGACAGAGACTGGCCACACCAGGGTGCAAATCCAACCCCCAAAGCAGTGATATCCCAAGGCTAAGGTTTGTCAGTGCCCTCTCTTCCTTTAGAAAGTACCACTGCTGCTTGGCCAGACACTGAGGCTCCTGTTCAGACTGATGTGCTCATAGCTTTTGTGCCCATTTCTGTCCAAGCCAGCACCTTCTTCTCCTGGCATCATTTCAGTGAATTAATTATGCTCAACATACATGTGTGCTCCAGGCCCATGAGAGACCACCTTAAAGTTAGCCAGGCAGAGCTGTATGCATCTAACACTTCATTATAACACGTGTTAGATGTATTATTATTATTATTTTTATTATTTTTATTATTATTATTATTATTATTAAATAAATATCAGGGCTTTTGGCCTCCTTTGATTTTGTGGAGACTGGGAAAACCGTCATTTTTTAAAAGCCTACACCTTTGAAAAGCTAATCTTCATGCCTTATTAATAAATTTGTAAGTACCCCACCGGTATCTTCATTGAGCATCATTCCCTCTCATTCTTGGTTGTCTCTGACATGATTTGAAAAGTATGTGCTGTTTGCCAAAGATTTCTTTTTCAGTGTCATAATTCCAACCATGAGATAATATTGAGCCATAGAAAAAGGACAGGTGACCTGCCAGAAGACTGAATAACCAAAAAGTGCCTTTAAATTAGACAAAAGCCTTTTGCTTTCACTTCAAAAAATAAAAAAAAGAAATCCACACTGCTTCCCAGGTATAATCCAGATCTGTTATATACAACAAAGTTGTTCAGTATAAATCTTTATTTCGTATTTCAGAAGGAATGCGATAGAAAACCCATTCTAACAATAAATGCTAGTCACCTGAGGTCTATAGCTTGTTTTGCAGCTCAGAAAAAAAAAAGCCTCTGTTCACCCTTGGCCAACTGAGTTACATTTTCTGCTATTATTAATGCATTGCAAGGGTTTTTTTCATATCAATTTGAAATTATACATCTGGGAAATCCCAGTACAACGGCAGTCAATGCTTTGTTTCTCTGTGTGGCCCTTTGCAATTACTAGAATGTGCAAATATAATTTAGCGCAGGTAAAATTCAATCAGTCACCCCAAGCACAAAGAAATCTCCATCTCCCAGAAAAAAACCCAGAGAGTGTTTCCCTGCAAATGGCACAAGGGAGCTGTAAGAGTTTCTAAAACAAATTTATTAGAATATTTAAATTCAAGTTGTAATGGGAAATTTAGCTCGATAGGTGAGGTGGCAGCAGGCTGAAACCCAAGCAAGGCAGGCAGGCAGCTTTCGGGGCTGTGGGCTTGCTCAAGTTACAGCCCCAGCTCTGCTTGCAGGGGGCTATTGCAACAGCAGGCAGGCAGACTGCCCAAAAAGCAAACCCCAGGAAGGCAAGGGAGGGCTGGGGGTACCGAGGGACAAAGGGGCTGCCAAGCAGGGAGGGCAGAGGTGCAGCTCTCTTGTGGTGGCACCAGAGAAGGCAGGAGATGTGGTTCTCAGCCAGGCTCCACACACAGCCATTGACCACGGAGGCACCACCTGCCCAGCTGCGGGTGCTTGGGGGACCACATACCAGGCTCGCAAAATGCAGGCCCAGGAGAGGATAGCTCCACAGTTTTTTAAAATTATACCATAATTAGGAGGTGTAGCTTTAAAAAGAGAAAATTAGAGGGAAGAAGAAAATGCCATTTTTAAGGATTTCTGTATTTACGCTTCTCAAGCAACTCCAGTACCATAACGTTTTGTTTTTGTCAAGCAGCAAAGGCTGCCCTTCACCTCCCACTATGTTCAGTGGGAGCTGTGTCATCGCCTTCAAAGGAACCAGGATCAGGCCTCCAACGCGTTAATAAGCAACAAGAATTATGGAAAGAATTACATTTAATGTGAAGTCAGGCTGCCTGCAGTGATCGCACTGCACAGCCTGTCACAGATTGCTTTGTGCTGGAAACCTACAGCATGGACTGATCCGTGGATGAGACAACTGCAAGACATTTCTGCTTGGCAGGACTATGGAGGGAGAAGATGAGAGACAAGTCAGCAGCATCTAAGAGCGTGTGTGGATGGCTGGAAAACTCCAGATATATGCAGCTCCACTTCTGAGAGCACTGCAGACATGGTGTGGAAGCAACAGCCTTTGCACTTCCTGAGCAATCATGACCTCCCTCTCAATGAAAAAGACCTATTCTGCTCTTGTACATCTAAAATCCCAAAGTTCTAAAAGCACAGACCTCAGCATTAAGAAAACACCCTTTTACAAGTACTTTGGAAAAGTAAGTATAACAGTTTTCTTTGTCACTTGCCTCTGAAAGAAGCACTCCTGCCTATCTTCTAGAAGAATGAATCAACAGAGGAACACGTTACTCCAAAAAAACCTTCAAGCATACAAAAAAGAGGTTGGGGGATTGTGTCTAAGGTGACTCCCATGCTGGCTCTTTGTCTATGAGACTTATCTTACTGAAAAGGCTCAAGCAATGTTTTTCTTTCATGTCCTCATAAGCCCAAAGGGAGCTGTGACCACTGCAAGTGGACCTGCTGCAGCATACAGCAGAGCATTAGGGTGCTATTAAAGCTGGAAAGTGTTCAGCTGGTGTGAGAGCAAGTGGGGCTTTTGCTTATTGTAAATGGGAAAGAATGAGAAACTGATGAATTCCCCAGAAATAAGCAGCAGACCTGAGGGATAGCCCAATTTCCTCATTCCCTAACCTATGATGCACCTGAACACTGAACATGGTCCTTCCACCCATAGAAGGAAGCAAGGTTATTTCCGTGATCCTGCATCACCATCACTGAGCTATTTCCCATTTATCCGTCTAGCAGGTCATCTGCACACTGTGGCAACTGGTTTTATTCACAGAATGGGTGACTTTGAAAACAGTCTTTGTGGCCCCAAACTAATTGTGGACAATGTTTTCACAACCCCTCTGATCAAAAATGTGCCTACTTTCCTACCCACTCATATTTCTGCTGCTCTGATCTTCACCTTTGGACTCAGTCTTTGCCTCCTTTTGCTCCCACAAAGGAGCAAAGCAAAGCCATTTCCTGGAAGTTCCTCCCTTCTTCCTTGTAAATCACTCAGTTACATCCTGTTTTTATACCTTGCCCTAAACCTTTGCTTTGGACTATAACTTACAGCTGACTGTGTAAAACAACATCAATATTGTAACAGCCACTTTGGAGCTGCAGTGATGGAGCTCTCTAAATACGCATATTAAAATCTTACAGAATTTCAGGGGGGTGAGGGTGGGAAGTGCCATGAACATCCAGGTGCTGATGACTAAATTGTTTTCAATTTTTTTTTTTTTTTAATTTCCAACTGGCCTGGAAATAGCAAAATGTAAAAAAGGTGCCTACGGTTGTTTTGAAAAGCTCCCATGTTGCTACAACCCCTGCTTACCTTATGGATTGCTTTAATTCAGGGTACGACATTGCTCCTGGCATATGCTGAGTGGTTGCACCCCCACCTCTACATTAAAAATCAGTGTTTCCTCTGGAAGTTAAAACATCCTGAGGAAGAGAAAGGAAAGCAAGAGGATTTATCAGACAGAGCCTGACACATCATAAAGATGCGGCATTGTTATCAGGTATCATTCTAACACATTCGCTGCTCTACACCACTCAAAATTTTATGACCACAAAAACAACCCACACATACATGCCAAAGTGTGACTAGCCGAAGACAGCTCTCAGCATGTTAGCTTCATTTCGCTCAAGAGACAAACAAGAGATCACAGATGAAACTGCCTCCACCACACTGACGTGAGCAGTAATGTAGGGTTTTGTCAGGGACTCAATGCGGCTACCAGACCAAGCGCTTTCTTTTCGTGGCTTATAGTACCTGTAAAGCCTTCTGCTTAAAAGCCAATCAAGTAAGACACCGAGTCACTTAGTTGCTTCCTAGAGACACATACAAAAGCAGTCATTGTATGAATAGTTGATGCAAATATTTTGTTCACAGTTAATTCAGAATGAATAACACAGAATCATATGGTTAGTTCCGTGCTCAGGTACAACAAGATCTATAATGCATAAAATTGATGTTAAATGCATAAAATCTCCTGCTTGGAGCATCAAAACATAGTCATGGCCTTGAATGCTGATGTTAAATCTGAAACATATTCCACATACCACATGGACTGCAGCTAGCATTAACAGCTTTCCATTGTAACAGCTACATTGCTGTAATTGGGCAGACACTGGCTGGGGATTTCTTCAGAGACCTATTTTTCAATTAAACTTTAATTTTCAAGTAAAAGGGTTTATACAGAATGAGATCGTGTGCACACCTCGTTGTTGCACTGTTTCAGAGCTTATGATTTCTGGATTTATTATGTCCAGTGCAGAGTGTGAAAGAAAAAGCAGAAGAAATAAAGGCAGGATGATGCTTTCCAAACTCCTTTCCAGGTTCAGGATAAAACAGATGTCCTGGTCAGCAATTGCAGATGTGTCATCAGCTTGTCTAGTGCACCATGAGCTGTCTTAGCAAGGAGAAATGCATTCTGCATTATTTTCCTCCCAGGTGGAGACAAACAGGGAGAAAAACAAGAAAGATGTTAGTCAAGGAAACTGAAAATTGCTCTTCCAGGAGGTCAGTCTTGCTACAGCGTGGGTTTAGGCTCCCTAACTTCTCACTACTTGACTCCTCTGCTACTACTATACATCTGCCTGGGGCTAGTGAAAGGAGAAACCCCACAAGATAAGCAAACCCCAAGAGTCCTGTGAATCCCTGCTGTAACTCCTGCCATTCCTGCTCCCCCCATGCCTGCAGGTACCACTATGGGTCCCTTCAGTGGAGTTCAGGTGAATGCAGGAAGACAACTCTCCTTTCTGAGTCCAGACAGCCTCTCCCAAGCTTTGCTTTTGGGGAAAATCCATTACTGCTTCCTGGTGTTAAACAGTTAAACCAGCTGGATTTGAAGATCTAGGAAATGGGGAGGATGAGATAACTACATTTGTGAGAACATTTGTTTTGAATCCAAACCATTTCCCCAAGTGTATTAATATGAATTACCAGGAGATTGTCTGAGGATTTATATGTGTAGTATTCCAAGAGAAAAGAAAAAAGAGCTTGAGCAGGAATAGTCAGTTTTAAATTAAGATAAATTACTCCAAGTTTCATTTTAAAATATACTCATGTCCATTGTTTATAATCCTAGAGTTCAAAATGCTGAACGTGTCTGCTGAGAGGATATATACCTCCTTTGCAAAACTCAGCTCTAGATATTTGAAAGACAGCCTGATAACACCACAAGGAAAAAAAAAGGAAGGGGAGGGAGAGAAAAGGAAAGAAAGAAAGTGATAAAGAGAGGGAGTGAGAATACACAGCATTATTGACAATTGCTAATCTTGCGGGGGGAGTTGGTTTCAAAAGTTTTAGGCATCAACTACAAATTAAATTTTGCCAAGATGAACCAGAGAATAGTCCCTCTCCATTTACATAATCAAATAAAAGGTAAGATTCAGCAGCATGAATACTCGACCTGCCAGTAAACTGTTTGTTTCTTAGAAATAGAGAGAGAAAAAAATTTCTCTAGCAAGTTAGCTCTTTCTCATACAGTTCATATTATACATGGCAGAGAGAGAAGATATAAAATTTGCTACAATATATTAGCTTGATAACATTGTAGAGGGTTTCTCATCAAAATACAGAGATGGGGAATTATAGTTCCAAGGCCTAATTTAATAACAAAGTATGCTGTTGTTAAAACCATTTTTTGCCTGCTCTCTATAAGCAATGTGTGCATTGTATGAAGAATATGAGAAGAAAAATGGAAGAATTATGCAGACAAATACCGGTATGTGGCCAGAGCCTAGGAAAACATGTATCTGCTTCTCAGTATCCTTACTGCCCATAAAAGAACATTTCACACGGTCAACAGCTCAAGTTTATGTGGACCCTTAGGGGTAAATTTTCAGTACAATGAATAGAACTCACATACGCAATCGTGTTACTGTTAATGGGAGTTCTGTGGCTCCTTCTTCCACTCAGTGCTAAACATGGTGCCCATTGCTGTAGAAAGCTAACTATCTACAGACCACTCCAGCTCCCACTCTTGTCCTTCTCCTCCATCAGCAGCCTCAGAGGAGCAATGCAGAGTGGCCCAGAAAACCACTTGTGCCTTCTTCTCGCACTCAGTTGCTGACAACCACTGAGAGAGCATGTCCCTTCCTCCCACCATAAGGACTGCACAATATCTGTGATGCTCTTGTCTTTTTCCACTGCTGACTGCAGGTGAGCCTTCCCCTGGCTTCTCTCCCTGCCCAGAAATGTGCCACTGTCTCTGCTGTGGTTTAAGTGCTGGAGACCTTCCAGTGGCTTTAGCACGTCTTTGTGGCGCCCTTTTCCCTTGGGTGTGACCAACAAAGAGAAACGTCTTGTCTCCACTGATTTTGCTGGTTTTTTTCTTGAAGACTGTTTCCTGCTCTTACCCTCTTGGTGTTCTTTTTGTGGTGCTGGCTGTACTGCATCCAAATAATCATCTGGTCATGACTCCAGCATGATGAACTGAGACCAGTGCAGGAGCATTATGAATTGAAACAATAGTTTGAAAATAGGTAACCAACAAATGCCTGGCAATAACTATGGGGCTTTGAAAAGAGGTCAAATTTCTTCACTGCAACTAAGCTTTAGGGTGATGTCGTAGACAGGTGTCCCATGGCACCAGGGATTATAAGAACCCCCTGGAGCTAAGCAGAGAAATTCTCCNTGACATCCTAAAACTTTTATCAGCAAATCTGAGGGCTAGAAACTTCACTTACATGTATGTCTTTCCTAATCACCTGGCCACAGGCACTAGGACATGAATAACAATGCCAGGTACTGCAAAATTTGCAATGAAATTGTGACTGTCAACAAAACCAGAAGTTGCTGTGCACCAACAAGATACTTTGCTCTGATAGCTTGAACATCCACAAGAACTTCGTGGCTGTCGGTCACACACCTGTTTGGTTACAGGTCTGGATGTGCAGCTGCCCGCTATGGCCAGGAGCACACTCACCCGGCTGACAGGAGCCTGTTATTCTGTCACACCCTGACCTGAAGTGGAGATGAGAAGGCTCCAATGCTTGGGTTGCTGATGGGTGTAGTTGAAGACAACTTGTGCCTGGCTGATGGTTATTGTGTTTCCAGTGGTGAGGTCAGGTGTTCTGCTCTGGTTTCTGAGGTCTATAAAGTGGAGCAGTAGTTTCTTTATACTTGATTACCCTACAACATAGCATTTAATAACAAAAAAGATGCTGTCAACATCTAGCCAATCTTATTATCTTATTATTTATCTGCCAAGAAGTGTAAAAAATCAGCACTGCTGAAGGTGCTCCTTCCTTTCAATACTGGTTGAACATCATTTGTGAATGGACTGCATCCATGGAGAGGAAACGTGTCCTACCCACAGACACTGTGAGCACACAGACACTTTCCTCTGTGAAGTAGTCAGAACCCACATAACATCAAGAAAGTCTCATTTGGAGACAGACACAGGGCCAAGGACATAATGATATTCCAGGTAATTTTTATAGGCTCATCCTTATAACCTGTACCAGAGAGACCCCCTGCTCGATGGAGGAAGAGCTTCACTATCAAGACTCCTGTCTTTTTTTTTCCAGCACTGGCTGGAGATAAGGTACCAATTTTATTTGCCAGCATTTAATTCCTTTCTTTTTAATTAGATGTGTTAGGTACTCAGAATCTTGTTTGGGATTGGTCTCACAGCCCATCATATTTCTTAAACTATGATAGGACAATTGGCTATTAATTCAAAGCAGTGCTAATAATGGTCACCACAGCTACTAGGAGAAACAAATGGGAAGGCTCTTGAAAGACCTCTCTACTTTTAACCCCCTTGATACAAATTTAGATGGAAGTCAGACAAACAAAACCTCAATATCTCAAAACCTCAAATTATACTTTGTTTAATTGTATGATTCCCTTTTGGCCTATATTATAGGTCAGTCCCCAGCATATGAGGAAAAAAAATTATAGACTCGGAGGGAATGGGGGTGTAAATAATCTAGGAGTACATATATCCCTTCCATGCCATGCCTTTTCATAAACCTTCCAAATGGCAGCCAGAGGAGGTTGCCCAGAGTCACTCCTTGAGCAAGGCCAGGACACTGAGGAGCCTGGGAGCTGCGAAGTTGACCTTGGTGACAAACTGTACCCACAACTTGGAGAGAGCGGGCTGTGGCAGACGATAACAGAGCTCATTGGGGCGAGGGGGAGTTGCCTGTCTCACAACACAAGCCCTGAATATGCTGTGATTTTTGTTCTTCGAAGTAATCTCGCCCACCTTCTCCCCTCCCTCCCTCCTTCATTTTCTTCTTCGACATGCAGCCCTGCTCTGGTATACTGCCTGAGTGGGAATTGCCTGCAGGTCCTGATGTAATAGCTGTGCCATATGGTCCCTTCACACAGTGGGAAGGTGGAAAAATCCAGAAGGAAAAAAAAACAACAGCATCCCTGAAAACTTTATGTAGCAGCTCAGCAGAACTACAGCTGTGGCCACAAACAGAGGCAACAACTGGAATATTACGCATGATGCATAGGGCACGGCAGCAGCACACGGCCTCCCCAGAAAGCAGCTGAGCTTTATGTCCCATTTAGCTGAGAAACCTCCCCGTGTGCCATAAAGCTCCATTACAGCACACAAGCAGGTGTGGCAACCCCGGTGTTTTCTGTGGTAGATCACTCAGCTTCTCTTTCCTTCAAAGTACCCTCTGCTGGCTGCCTTTCTCCAGGTGTCTGCAGAGGAACCTAATGAGACTGATTGGGACATGCTGATCAGCTTTCATTATGAGCTGTTCTCTAGCAGTCCGATTAATCAAAATAATGGTATGTGCTGTGCATGTATTTTATGGCTGTACCCAGTTTCGCTTTCAAAACTAAAATAAGACACCTGTTTTCCCCACCCTGTCTTGCTGAGTAGTCCCTTTAAGAGCATAACCTTGTTATCAAATATGTGATATACCATCAGAGCTGGGGAGCTTCGTGCACACATAAATATCACTCTTCCAGTTTGTGCTTTTTATACTAGCAGAAGAATCTAATGGAAATAAATTCAGTCCATGGGTCAATTACAGGCTTATTTTCATATTTATGGACTTAATACTTCCACACACAAAAAGATTCTAATGATAGCCTAAGGCACAGAGTAATCAAAACAACAGCTATTGAAAGGGAAAGAACCACAGAAAAGTACCACTTTGAAATTCTACCCCTATCTCCTGATATTGTTATATACACTATGCAAAATATGCTTTTTCACAAATGAGTATGATTTTTTACCTACTTACCATCAGGGTAATGTTAAAAAGAAACTAAAGGCAAGAGTTGTTACTGGAACAAAAGCCACACTTTTTCCACCTCCAAATTTGAGAAATTAATGCTTCAATGTGAATAATCAAATTTCCTTCTTTCCTCTCGTTCCTCCTTGCCCTTGTCTCAGTTAGGAAAGGAGGCAGGATATTGTGCTTCCTTCACAGATGGGGGATGTCCACATGCTCTGCAGTGACCAAAGGGTCCTGGAGGCATTGGCCCCCTCTGTGAGAGACGGCAGGCATCCATTCCTCATGAAGCAGCTACGTGTCTTTGGAAGCTTCACCACTGCCTTGGGGAAGGGGGAGAGGGAAAGACCAGCTTTAGTTTACCCTGTAGAGCTGTCAGGATAGGTAGCAGAGAGGTATGGAATTTAGAGGGGCAGAAGGAGCTGCTGCCCTGCCCTGCCCTGTCCTGTGAAGGGGCTCTGTCTTCCCTGATACTGGCCATGGAGGGCAGGAGGCATTCCCTCCCTTGCTGTTATTGCTTGAAGCAGCCCCTTCCAAGATAATTCACAAGTTTCCTCTTAGGTATCAGCTGGGCATATAAGTATTTGTTATCCCAGCTTTTTTTTCATGTATATTTTATGTGCCAAGCAAGGATGTAGGGGGGAAGGAAGGGAACATGTTTAAGATTTCAATGCCAAGTGAAGCAAGATAGACTGCACAAGCTATCACTGAGCACTTCATGCATTGCAGCTTCATTGTGTTGTTTCTTGAGTTAGCTATTTATTAAGAGTCACTGGATTGGAGCATCTTGCATGTGATTATCCATAAATGATATGTAGTTACTTGGAACATTTTGTGAAGTCATAGCAATCTCTATTGACAATGCATCTATCAGTTTGGTACAACATTTTCCAGCCATCAAGAGGATTTTTATGGATCTGAATTCAATGTAAAGGGCCTTAAACCTCAAGCCTTAGTTCTCTAGAAATCTGACATAAGAAATAGGAACAGAAAATGACATATTTTCCTCATTTGCTGATTATTTCCATGGCTCCTGAATGCCTATGAATAAACTGTGCCACACCACCTGACGCAAGAAAAATAGCCATACAGGAAGCTTAATATTTGCTGTAACCTCAGTTTCCTGGACCTGGAGTGCTCCCTTAAATAATTTACAGCTCCAAATGTGAGATAAGACTATCTCCAATTCTGGCTTTGTTGTATGTCCTGGGTTATTCTAAACCACTTTGTGCAAGGGACATCCATCATTACAGAGCCAGCTTTACCTTCATCCCACGTAGACATCTGAGAGACAGCGACTGGAAAGAATGCCAGAACTGGAGATAGTCTGATGTCATGTTAATGATTGTAAATTATTGAAAGAGGAATACCACAGACAGAGTCCCAGTCATTTGGAAATGTTTGCTAAAATGTCTAAGAGGTCTTGAGTGACAATCTCTACTACACAGATGCAATGCAAATAAGGTTAATGATTTTCATTTGGGAGGGAAGAAGTACACAGGGCAGAGCACAATTTCCATCTCTATGCTTCAGGACTCTCAGCGGAAAAAGGAACATCTCCACTCAGGAATGACTCCATCAGTTCTTCCTACATTCCAGTAGCGTTCATAAGATAAATGGTATTAGAAGCAACAAAACACCCAGCTTTATTTAAACACAGTTTATCAAGGACACCAACTTTTACCCACTCCACTCAACAAACTAACTTCATCTGACATCACTAGTATCTAGTATCAGATTTGCTGGGGTCCAGCAGGCAGAGAAGTTCCAGAAGCTGCCAAAACTGTTTTGTTACAGCTAGAAAGAAAGCAAGAAGGGAAGAATTATGAGGACAGTAAGAACTGTTGTGATAGATTTGTATATGAAACTGCACTGGCAGCTGTGACCCTGGACAGAGCTTGGTGGTGGGCAGTGGGGAGCTTCCTAACCCAGAGGATAAGAAGGTAGAGGAGCACCACAAAGAGCAGCAAGCTGACCTCTTGCCTCGGGAAGTGAGATGGCTTGGACTGTGATCTTTTCAACTGCCTTCTCCAAAAGGAAATTTTAAAAACAGTGCAGTAACTGAAAAGACACTTCCAATGTCAAGAAGTGCTTTCTATGCAGTATTACAGACTCTCACCACCGATTACAGCATATGTCTTCTCTGCCACACAGGCATTATCTCATCTATTTAAAAGATGGGTAGATTCAGTCACAGAGAGGTCATACCTGAAGTCACATACAGAGCTGGGAATTAGGACCCATCAAGTTGCACTATGGCAATGTAAGACGGTATCTGTTGACTTCACAGTGGGAAGCCCAGCATAAAAAAAAAAAAAAATTAAAAAATTACCTACTGTCATTTGAGGCATTTTCCACTTCCACACATGTGCTCAGGGCACTATATATTGGCTCCAGGTCCCCAAAACCATGGGAAACAGCAGGCTTCCTGCACGGCTGCTTTGGTTGTGTTCCTCATTTCAGGCCATTGTTCCAGACTGTATCTTTTGTTTGGGCCTTGGCAGGCAGAAAGACAGAGAATGCTAATGAATATCTTCGCTGCGAGCACAATATGAGAGGCATCTCATTTTCATTTTCTTTCCTGTGAGTCTTGAGTTTTAAACTCAAGCTATGCAATCGAAATGAAATGCCCTGTGAAATGATGGGCTCTCCCTTTTGTGCAGGTAGTTGAAAGACACTGGATAAGCCACTTCTCAGGCAAACCAACACAGCCTTAAATGTTAGAGAGCAGTACAGACATGCAATTTATTGTTGCAAAATGGAAACTCTTGCATATTTATTGGTAAAAATAGGAAATTCCTCTTCTACAATTTAGATCTCAAGTACCATCCATACTTAAGAGATTTGATGCAGGTGATTGTGTTGCTCCAGTATGGGTAGGAGAAGCTGGCATCATCATAGCAACACCTCTGGCTTCAGTTTGTTTCACCTAAATTTTTACCTCCAGAGTCATGGGTGATTTCCTGACTTTTGGAAAGGTTCCCGGTTGTGGTTGTCAGCAGCACTCTCAGAACCCTTCTTATCCCTAATCTGCAAAGGTAGAGAGTCTCTTTTATGTGTATGCATATATTTCATCTGGCATTGCACAGAAGTAAGCTTATTCTGGATTGATCATTCTTGACTAGTGTAAGCAGAACTCTTGCTTTCCAGGAAATGCAACCAGGAGTTTGATGCCTCATTAAATCATCTCCCCCAAATTTCTGGCCCTCTGCTGGCTGAGATTTTCCAAAAGTGTGCAAAGAATGGTTTTGACTTTCAGCAGGCAGTGTTGAGCATCCGCAGCCACCACCGCCTCCCAGGGAGCTCCTGCCTGTTTGACAGTTTTGAAAATCATTAAGTCGTTAAGCTGCTACTTAAATTAAGAGCGAGAACCTAATTTTAGGTACCTGTATCTGAAATCTGTATTTGCTCATTGTCATCACTTCAAAATTCCTTATACTAGGGGCAGAACAGGACTCCCTCAATCCTGACTTCATACATCAGCTCCTATAGTCTTGACCATCTCCTTTCCTTAGGGGAGTTGTCTGTGTCCACTTCTTTCCTGGGTTTTAAAAATTATATAAGCATCTTGGTGATTTGCATTTATGTGTAGATAGTCTGTATGTATGTGTGTACACATCTGCTTGCATGTGTGCATGCCTAAATCAAAGTACTTTAAAAAGCTTTACTGTACCTTAATACACATTGTCTATCATCAGTGGAAGTTTTCACTGTGTTCACAGAAAGGTGTGTGTATGTCTGTGTGTGTGTGTGTATGAGAGAGAAAGAAAGAGCAAGAGAGACAGACGGAGAGAGGGAGAGAGAGTGCACCAGGAATTATCTATGCATAAAGAAATTAAAAGAGAATATTTTTCCAGAGCAATTGAAGCCCATCTCCTGAACAATGACGACAGCTCCTCATTTTCGACAACAATAGAGGGCACGTAGGAGTCAGCTCATTAGAATATCTGTGGCTCTTTTCTGTTCTCTCTGCATTAAGCCCCCATAATGTCAGTTGTCACTTATTAATGACAATTAACTAGTAATCAGCAGTGAGACTCTTCGAGGTGGTCCTTGCCTGACAGGTGAAGAAAGAGAACATTGCGTAGTGCCATGCAGTGACATGGAACCTTCAAAGGGAGCACGGCATTTCCATAAATTATTTCAGAAAGAAATTTTCTTTTAGACATCCTCTTTAAAGCATTAGGATCTTTAACCCTAGAAGGACTATACAGTTGCAGCTGTCCTCCCTCCCCCCTCCCGTTATCGCTAGTATTGGATAAAATTGGAAGGCAGCCTGATCTGTCATGTAACCCAATTCCCATCTGGGGCTGGAATAGCTATCAACCCACTCTGCTGAAACTATAAATACCTTCCCTTGATACTCAACCTTAAGTGCTCACTTAAAATGATGCCCAGATATCAATAGTGAAGTTGCCAACTGCTAGCAGCTAGGTGGACGGCCAGTAGAGACTGCAGCACATCTATTATAAAGTCTTTAACAATTAAATGACTCACAAGCGCTCGATTTATGTACATGCATAGCCTATGAAATTGCACCATCTTCTCCCCTGTTTCTGATGGCTTTTACACTCCTTTCTTACGTCTTGTCTTAAATGGGGTGGCAGCTACTGTTAGTGTGTGCTTTTACAGCAACCAGCATGCGCAGGCCCTTTGATGCTGATTGCTATTACAATACAAATTTGGTGTAGTTATTGCTCTTAGAAACACTGAAGTGGGAAAAAACCCAACTACCAGCAACAAAACAACCATTAAGTTTTCCCCATGCAAAGCTTTCCTCTCTGCTCCTCTCCCCAACTTATGCAACACCAAGAGCCCTCATCATCATACTTCACTCAAACTCTTTGCTCAGCCTTCCGTCCTTATCTCGCCTCCTTCTCCCTGACCCTCCAGCTTTTGAACAGACAATCCTGTGAAGCCTTTACATTAAATATTTCAGCTGTCCACTACAAAACTCTGAGACAAATTCAGCCTCATTCCATGTTTTTTGCAGGAGGTCTGAGAGGTTCCCAAACATCACTCAGGCATGCTTATATCTCCCAGCACAGAGCCCCTTTGAGCTTCACCTTGCTAGGTTCCCTTTTGTCTCCTAGCAGGCAAACAGGCCTTCCAGCCTTTCCCTTTTCACCCCTCTCAGTCCTAGCTTTGAAAATCCCTGACATCTGCTCTTGCTAATAGCAATTATTCTTCTATTATTTCTTTTCCCCACCTTGTCCTTCTTCTCACAGTGGATGTCCGAGCTCCAATTTTTTTTTTTGTGCTGCTTTTACCTGTCAGATGGCTGCTGATTATTAGACTCCATTCTTAGTCATTCCTAAGTCCTATTTCTTCTTTGCACTTTTCCAGACTCCCAGTTGTCAAAGCACACTCAAAAATGTGAAATGTGACACTCACCAACCCCCAAAACTTGGGCGGGGGATCCCTGTGCAATGTTAAGTCTAGACCTGCTGCCTTTTTTAGAGCAAAGCTCTAGTTTTTCACATTATCCCACCACAGAAAAGTGGTGACAAGACATAACAGAAAGTTAATGCTAAATGCTACAAACTTTAGCAGGGTAGCACTTTAGAGACAGCCAACAATACAACTCTCCCTTCAACATAAAGACACACAGTGCTATACAGAGCCTCTCTGGACCACATTTTATCATCATGCTACACACTCAGATACTACTACGTGTAATTATTAATACAGCATGCCCACTGCAAACATGCTGAGTGCATTTTACCTTGGACTACAAAGTAATATACCAATTGTGGGCAGTGTCTGAGCCTGCAACTGTTTTTTGGAGACAGCATTTGCACATTAATAAACTTAAATCTTGTTTACTGTCAGAATTTTCCAGTTAAACCATTACAGTTACACTGGTAGCATTACACAGTTTCCCTGCCACAGCTGCCCTGGGCAGATTTTCTTATTAGAGAATAAAAGTGGCTTTTTCCAGTTTGGCTTAAATTGCTTCCAAAGTACTTTGGTCTAGATTGAGAAAAAAAGTCTGGAATGAAAATGCCTAGGGAGTGACTTATACCAGTCACTTACCAAAGAGAAAAGCCATTAATGAGTCTCACATGCTACCTACAATGGGTCTGGTTACACCTGGAACATGGAATGAGCAGAAGTGACCTACTACACAACTTTTTCACCTTTATAAGTAGTACTTAGAAATTAGATGTCAAATACCCTGAAGCCAAAGGGCAACATTTTCAAGAGCCACTTCTTGTATTGCCATACATAGTGGGTTAAGCTGGAGTGAAGAGACATATGAATGAAGTGACATTTCTGAAACCATAAAACTTTGTAATGCTTTATCAAGATCAAAATCCCCTGCTATCTTGTTCCTCTCCCTCCCAGTCCACCCTCCAACTCCTTGCAGAGCAATAGTGACTTGTAGAGCCACTCTGCCAGTTTTTCTTGCTATGCTGGAGGCTGGGCAGAGAGCACGGAGAAGATGATGTTCTTGACACTGAACCTGTAGCAGTGCTTCCATGACAACAAATAAGATGTTACACTTTGGAATCGTGCAGGGATAAACTAAGCCTAACCAGGACTTGAAGAAGGCAGTTAGTTTTGACAGAACACTGCTCCTCAGAAATGTTCAGATTAAACCACAATTTCTTTGCATGTCCCAATACACTGTGCATTTCCTGGGGGAAAGAGGAAAAAATGGCAGAAATCTTCTTTCTTCCCAGTGGGGTTTCAGAGCCAGAGACCATCTTCAGGAATTTACAGCAATGGAATCCACTAGCTGCAGAATGGGGTAAATGGCATCTGATCCAACCTGTCTGTCTGTATCTGAGGACAATGCCCATTTCCAAGCTAAAGCAGCCTATCCTGCCATTCAAAAATATGAAACCTTGTAATTTTAAGTAATTCAGCAGGACTGATATTTGGTCTCATCACTGTTCAGTCTTGAGTATCCAAACCTTGCTGAAAGGAAAGTCAAGAAGTGAAAGGATTCTGACCATGGTGATATAAAGAAACTGAAGGCTACACCTCTAGCTGCTGGTCAGGAGCTTTGGGCACTATTTCTGACTATGTGGCTTGTAGCATGCTGCTTTCTGGATTCCACCATCATGGGTGTCATTTTTGGGTAGGAAATACATTTGTCATTCTGGTTTAGTGGTTCACGATGAGCTCTAATACAAACTTCAGTTTGTACACGCTCTTAAAGAGGTAGCTTTGGACAAGGTGTCATGTGTACCAAGAGAGGTGACTTCCACCTGCATGACCCTGAAGGTTGGCCTGTATTTGCCTAATGTGTCCCACCAGACTCTAAGATTTCATAATGTGTGCTGTTCTGAGCAAATGAATCAGCTCTGGGCTCCTACAAGAGCAGATGGGTTGCAGGCACCCAGACTCCAACTTTCCTTCCTCAAGTGACCATGTGGCATTTAACCACAGGTGTCCTACATCTGACAAGCCTGGTCAGGAACCTGTCAGGCTTTAACCTGCAACTTCAGATAGTGCTGACACAACCACTCTGGACTGAAAAACAGTACACTCTCACTATATTAAATTGGTTCAGATTTATACTGTAATGATGGTCAACACATTATGCCCTGAACAATTTAGTCTGAGAAATGCTTCTTTAAAAAGAACTAATAATTTTAACAATTAATTTTCCCTGAATGTTTTATGCTAAGAAGTTTATCCAGAAGTAAAAACCATTCAAATCCTGACAACCTGGCTATAACTAATCAAATTTAAACTCTTTATTTTTCACAGGGAAGGGAAAAAACCCCAGGTAACAACTACAGTAGTTAGGATAAGACTTACTAGATTCATTTTGACTGCGCTGACCCCAATTCAGCGGTCACCGGACAGAACTGTAGAGATGTTTAAAAATAAGGGATCTTCACAACAGAGTAACTTCAGCTTCTCATTCCCAGTGGGAAGGTCTACAGCTTTTATAATCATTGCATATTCTAATATTGGTTGTCTGAAAATAACTAGGTCCACTAGCCATGTATCAGTGTTCACAGTCCTGACCTCCCAGTGCTAAATTATTCTAAAATCAGTTTTGCTGTATCACCAGTCAAAACACAGAGCTAACGAAGATGTGGGATAAAGAAGCACATTTCATAAATTATACTAACCTCAGGTAATCTGCATCATCTTAGACTTGTAAAATGTTCTCCTTTCTTACAATACATCCAGCTTTGGATATTGATATTTTCCCTTAGCTATGATATCACCTTTTACTTAGAATAGCATCTTTCATCCCAAAATGTGGTCTCTCCACCTACATGTAGGATGAAGCTGAGTACACACAGTGATGAAGAGAAACTAGGCAAAGCCACATGAAACATTATGAGAAAAAACTCAATCAGAAGAGTGGGGAAAACAAAAATTTGGAAGAATCATATTATATAGATTAGTATCTGGCCAGTAAATTTGGGTTAGCATTCTGTTCTCATCATGGACAGAAAAGGACCCTGCTTTTAAATTTCAGTGAACAGATGGTGAAATCCCACTTCCTGCTACTTTCATGCTGGGAGTGTAACTCAATACTGCATCAGCCAGGAGACCAACACCTACAGAGCTGTAAGAACACTCCACATGGATACTGGCCTTTCCTTGGAGGTCTCCTAACCAGGACCCCTGCCATATTATTTAAAGAATATCACAAGCTCAAATCTGAGATAGCTTTGGAAAATGCAAGCAAAAGCTGATGCACTGTGCCTTGATTAGTCTAACACAAGACAATATGTATATTTTATGCCTTTATACTTATACAATACAATTGCAATTGCATTTTAGTGGCTTCCATGAAAAGGACAGATTATATTTGGTGTCATTATTACTAGTGTAACCATCCAGAGAAATCTGTAACATAGTTATGTTGCAGAAGATATTAGGGAATAACCCACGAAAGGCTATTAAAAAAAAAAAAAAAAGAAAGGTCATTTAATTCAGGACTAATGTCATCAGTACACAGATCTCCCAAATTTCCAGTGGTTTGCATCAGCTTTGAAACAGCAACATTGAAAAACACACCGAAGCAGAAACCAAACCTGCGAAAATAAGCAAACCAAGACCTTCCGCTCTGAGAACAGATACAAGCAAACGTGCAAACACCAGCAATGTAATGCTAAAAGAAATGAGCTTTATACATCTCTGAAAAGAATCAGACACACTGGATTTTGTGTACATCACAAAACAGGTATACAGGCTTACAGACACTATGATGGGGTTTAAAATTCTTAGTTTCTTTTCTTCAAGATCAGTCCTGAAAGGCTGTGTGGGCTCTTCCATCCAATAGCTTTAGAAGCTACTTGTAGAATAGCACAAACTTACTTTTGTTGCAATCTTATTGAAATAGGGAAGAAATAAACTTGGGAAAAAAATTCTGGGAAAAAGAACAACTCTGTTTTAAACTGTGCAATTTCTTTTCTAAAAAGGAAATTTTTCTGAAATACAATATTCAAACAAAAGTGGCAAAAAGTCCAAATAATAAAGATCGTACTGTCACTGTACTTCATTTTCTTAAGCAGGTGAACCATCAGAGTCCTCCAATTTTTATCTACTCCATATTTCAGTCATAGAAAGTGTTACATCAGCATAGTCACCAGGTAAAGCTGCTGGTTTATTCTAAATGGACTTTCTTCAGACAGTGGCACAGATGATGAGTGATTGTCCAATTCTGAAGCTATCAGAACTGAACGGATTTAGCAATGTCATAAACACCTCTCGAGGGAGTCACCTGGTGTTGAGAACTCACTTTACATGCCGTGTTTCAAATCAGTTTTAATGGATTTACATTAGATTCAAACCCATTTTAGAGCTATTATTTCTCCCTTTCAACCTTTTCACACACTACTGCAATGTACTACAGCATATTTTATAATCACATGTTTGCAGGCCTGTGGGAAAGTAAACAAAACTTCAAAGGGTTATTATTTAAGGACTCTGCATTATGGCCATAGGCCTGACTGTTTTTCTTCCTCACCACCCCTTGGGCCCAAAGCACATAATCATCCAGTAATTGAACTGAAATGTCTAAATGGCTAGATCCCCTGAAGGACATAGGTAGTTAGCAGTGAAGAAAGTAAGGGACATTTTAAAAAACCCTCATGGCACTTTCCTGCACTACTTAGAAATACCGTGTAAATGTAACTGACCTGGACCTGATAGGCTTTTACAGAGAAAGAACAGTGCATGGATATTTCTGGAGTTGTAGCTAAAGTAAAGATTAAATGTCGAACTGTGCTGTATTTGGAAGCAAAGATCTTATATTTAAATTACTTTCAGAAGAACTGAGAAGAAGAAACAGAAATATACATATGTACATAGAAGTATATATACCACAATAGTATCACTAATACCATGTGAAAGCAAACCCCTCTAGGTCCTCATATTTAATAGCCCCTCCAAAAAGTGTAATGGATAGCAGATCCCAGGCTTTCATACACTGTAACTGTCAAAGCACTCAGGAGATAGAGAAGTGAAGGCTCTGACAGCTCTCTTTTACATTCTAAATGACATCTGCATCCAACAGAACAGAAATAAAGATTAAGGGAAACACCTGATATGATAGCACTCAGCTTACCTCAAAATGCAATATTTAAAAAGTACAGAGAAACATAGGTCTGCCTCCTTGTACTGTAAGTAAAAACTGGTGTCAAAGCCTCTGAGGTCTTCACCGCTGCCAGAAAGGCAGCACCGCATTATCCAACAGACTGCAGGGGCAGGAGCCAAAGCCTCTGACTATGAAACTGTTGAAATCAAAAGGTGCTTCACCAGAGAAGGGAGGGAGGAGACGGCCTTTGAATGCACACAGAAAATGGCTACAGGTACAGGCATACAGCATAAGGAAATTAACTTGGCCAAAACCTTGCAGCCTCTCTTGTGCCCCAGTGAGGAGCAGAATGCCCCTCGCTGCTCTGGCTCTGTACCTTTTGCAGCGCGTACCTGCTGCAAATCTCTTCTAAGAGGTTACCGGCGTTACGGCTCCGAGCGAGACACGTCAGCACAGAGATCACGAGAGATGATTTCAAATAGGTTTTAGCTGGTTGATTATATAAACGATGCCTCTTATAGCTGGAATAACACCTCAAAGGCAATATAATGACGACATGACAATGTATGTAAATCAAGAACTGCATGTGGGTTTATTTTACACTTGAGAAAACAGTGGATTTAATTGTGTGAACCAAAATGTACTGTACAATATTAATGATAAAACATCAAAATGTATAATTCATAGTGCATTGCTTGCTTTATTTTTATTTATTTTTTTTTTTGTCAGATAGTTCCTTTAAGTACATGCATCTGGAAAGATGCAGGTGCCAGTAAAATTCCTCTATTTATATCAAGCTGCAGGAACTAAATTTTATTCAAAAAGTGTGGTTTTACATTATATACACAGAAATCGAATATAAAATGACAATATAAAAAGTTAAAAGAGAAAGCATACAGCCAGAAGATACAAAGAAAGTTGAACAGTTTAAAATGGTACGATATGTAACATGTATTTTTTTAAGCTGATGCTGGCAATTTACAAGGAACAGAATCCAACATTTGCCCCATTTTTTTTTGTTTTCATTTACCAATGCAGCACACTATAGAAAGGTCAGCTTGTACCAAAGCTTAACATTTGTAAATAACTATAAACTGCAGTATTTTACAGAAAAAAAAATAAAGGAAAGAAAAGAGCATTTTTACATTTGTTTTAAATAACAGCTTGCATACTTTTTTCTTTTTTTTTGCCAAAAAGTGGCAGTTCTCAGCATCCAGAGGGTTTGGGCATAGTGGCAACTTGGTTTGCTTTTTTTTAATTATTATTTAACTTATACAGTTGTGGCTTCCTAACCCCTTGAGTACTACACAGCGCTCCTTCTTCCAAGGACTGCATGCACAATATCTTCACAAACCAGTTCTGCATTAAAAAAAAAAAAAAAGGAAGCTCATTCATTAAAAAAAAAAAGTCCTGCTTCCAACACAGCTTTTATTTGAATGAAATGCCTTTAAGCCTTTTGTTTTATTTTGTTTTTCCTTATTTACTTATTTAGTCACTGGGAAAGGCACAGAAATGCTATTACAGTTCTCAGAGGGTTAAAACTTGACACTACCAGGTTCTGTGACCTTTATTGTCATGGCAACTTTGTAATTTTAGGATGTCTCTTTATCATTGTTCTTTGTGTCTTTCTTTACGGCTAAATTAATGTCTCTCAATAGTGTCTCCCACTATATTCTACAAAAGATAGCTTAACGTCAAGGACAGATGTTGAAAATAAAGGTCAGACTTTGACTCACAAAAAATAAAAACAGAAACAAAAAAATAACCATGCACAGATCAGACAAAGAGCATATAAATATAACTACAAAATAAGTGTAAGAAAAACCAAGGTCCAGATAGGCAGTTCAGCAACAAAAGTAAGACTGATTTCAGAGGCTCAGGTCAGGCCTAGTGCAGTACTATGAAGAAGTTTAGTGCAATGTTCCTGTGGTCACTTGCATACCTGGCTGCTTACCTGGACGCTATTGTTTTTCTAACTCAGTTACATAGATCAGATGGTCCTCTGGGGACTTGCCATGTGTTTTACTAAGGTGCAGTTTGACTGCATGCTTGCTTGCAAAAGTTCGGTTACAGAGCTTACATTGGAATGTGGAGCCTAAGTCCTCCTCGGCAATTCCAAGTGAGCCCAAAGTCTTGTTTGCGAGGACTTTTGAAACATTCTGCTGTTCTTGAATCTGATTAAGTGGCAACTTTGACAGATCCTTCAAACTAAACCCTAGGTGTGTCTCTAAGTGACTTATGTATGTAGAAGCAGTCCTGAACTGAGAGGCACAATCATTGCAGAAGAAAACAGGATGTCCTGTGTCCAAGTTCTTTAAAAATTTAGTTCCACCTGTCCTCCTTAACTGATACTTCACATTTGCCAGCCAGTGGCTAATTGTGGTCATGGAAAGACCAGTAAACTTAGAGATATGTACCCGCTCTTGCGGACCTAGGTCCGACATAATGTATTTGCCTTCTGGGGTCTCCCTCAAGCTGGAAGCAAACTGGGCTTGAAGGATTAGAAGATGCTGAGGGTTCCAGTTGGACTGCCTGCCCTTCCTCTTGTGTACTGGTGACAGTTCATCCAGAGCTTCCTCAAAACTGCTCCCATCAGCATCAGACTTCTCTGACACAGTAGAGGGAGTTGAAGACTTGGGTGTCAAACGGCCCGTGAGGTTCTTCACCATATCGGAAATATCCAGCAGGGCACTCTCCCTCAGCGGGGATGAGGCAGAGTCAGCCACACTGGAAACAAGAGGCTTGTTTTTGGACTTAGTTAAATCAATAGGTTGATCGCTGTTCTCATAGTAATACCGGTCAATAGCATCAGCCTGCTTGACTGGAGTGGTTGGGTAAATGGGTTTGTCCAACATGCTGTTACTAATTTTGTACAGCATAGCCAAAGGGTCCAGAGAGGGGCTTACCGGCTTAGAAATTTTGCCTAAGTGGGTATTCATAATGGACTGTAAAGCACTCAATGGATTAATGAAGGATGGCTCAGGTGAATGATCTGTGATAATTCCTAAATTGTTACAGCCATTTGCAACCTTTGTTTTAAGTGGCTCTGTACCATTTGGTGTATGTGCTTCTGCTGGACTATCCTTTTTGACCTTCTGAACTTCTGACTCAGAGCTCTTCTTTGGCTGCTGTTTGTTATGTATTTCTTCTGCTTTTGGGAAGTCCTTGTTTTCTTTAGCAGCAGGTGACATGGGTTTAACTGGAGAACTCTTCTCCTTCTCCAAAGGCTTCTCTTCCTTCTTCACGCTGATTTTACCTGTAACTTTCTCCACTAGTTCCTCCATAGCAGATACATTGCTCTTGTGAGGTGGGGGTGTGAGATTGCCTGGGGAATGGATGAGTGCGTTGTGTTCTGACGACAGTGATTTCACACTGCTTGCGTAGGACGGCTGCATTTGAACGCTCTGCACCGCAGGCTGAAGGGGTTTGACTGTTCCTGGGAGCTGGTAAGCTGCATGAATACTGGGATATCCTCCCCAGGAAGGGGCTCCGTTCTGGGCTTTGCTGATGGCTGTTGTCACTGTGTTCTCCAGGGATTTCAATATGTCTATTCCGCCTTTAGGACTATCATCTAGGTCCTCCTCTCTGAGGTATTGATACAAAGTTGTTGGCTCAAATTTCTCTGTAGAGTCCTCACTCTCTTCTTTAATCTTTTTCTCTGTTTCAGTGACCACCAGCTTTTCTTTCTCTAGGTCTTTCTTTTCCTCTGAGTTGGTGGAGCCCGCTGGGGAATCGGGCTGCTTTTTAATGTTGGAGGCTGGTAGCCTTGTGTGGGTGGTGGGTGGAAGAGGTATAGACTGTATTTTCTCCTCCACCACTGGGTCCAACACTAGCTGTTTGCCTTTTTTGGAAGCAGAATTGGTCACCTTCAAGAAATGACCAGTGACCATCATGTGAGCAGTGAGCTGCTGCAAAGTATCATGGGAACTGCCACATTCCATGCATTTCAGTATTTGGGCTTTGCGTGCCTCAAACTGCCAAGTGTAGCTAGCACCATTTTGATAGCCATAGCGGTTGTTCGGAGTCACGTAGGGGTTGGCAGTTTTCTGATCCTTTGCAGACTCACCCAGTGAAGCTTCTGCCGTGATCCCTGTTGGCTCAGGTGAACAAGGCGAAGCCAAGTCCTGAAGTGCTCGCTTTTTGGTAGAAGGGACCAATTTGGTGATGGCTGGTACTGGCTCCTTCAGAGGCACTTTCTGGTAATGCTTTGTTTTTATCATATGGACGCTAAGGTCTTGCAAAGACTCAAACGAATGCCCACAGTACATGCACTTCAGCACTTTCTGGGCATCCTCTTTGCCTTCCATTTCCATAAGCGATCGCTTCCTAGGCTTTGACCACCGCTTGGTCTTATCGGCTTCTTTGTCTCTGTTGTCATCACGGTAATGTCCAGTTTCATTCATGTGCACTGTTAGCTCCACCAGCGTGTCGTAGGCTGCGCTGCAGTCTTTGCATCGGAACTTGCTGGCACCGGTGAACACAGACCCATAGAGTTTATTGTTTTGCCGGTAAAGCTGTACTGTGCTGAAAAGACTCGGCTCTGGGAGAAGTCCATACGATGAAGTCTGCTGCAGAGTTTTAGCTAATGCAGCTTGGTGCCAGTCGTAACCTGAGCCACCACTGTTACTATTACTGTTACTAGTACTACTGGTGGTTGTACTGGTACTAGTACTGGTACTGGTAGTACAAGTACTCTGGGAATTGGCATTGGTGTCACTACTGGTGGTGTTTTCATTCTGGCTGATTCCATTGTTGCTGGTGGTTGGGTTGGATTTCTTTAAGTCCAAAGCTAAACTGGACCAGCAAGTCTCTGAAAGCAAATTTGCATACACAGCTTTTATTTGTGCCAAGCTGTCCTGTGGATAGGAAACATTGTCTGTGCACTGAGGATCCTCTTTCTCTTCTTTAGAGGAAGTGCTTTTGAAATGGGCCAGCTGATCGCTGTTTTCACTAAACGGCGAACCATAGCCTGCATCCTGATTAGTTGCAGTGCTGACTGGGGAGTTCTGGTAGCTTTGAGCCTCTTTGATCTCCGCTTCTTCATTGCACAAATACTCATTCTCCTGGATGTCCAGAGACAGCCCATCATCTTCCACGCTGTCTTCATCTATTTCTGCTGCTTTCAATTCTTCCTCAGGAACATATGCTAAAATACAGGAGGGGAGATGGGGGGAAACAAGACAAAGTTATCAAACATGCACGTTTTACATGGCTCTCTTCTGCACTAAAAACAGTAACCATGAAGACAAATTTTGAAGACACGTCCAAAACCCAAACTCACCATCACTCACACACTCCTCCTATAAATCCACATACTCTGTCATGGTTACAGTTTGATATCAGTGATACTGAAGAATAAACTTTGACTTCAGCAGTAAAATATGTGCCAGGACCACAGTAAATACCACAGTATCAAAACTAAAATCAAACAAAGAGCCTACTAAACTAGTTTTTATCAGCTTAAAAAATGGCCTGGTACTGAGCTATATTTACTGCACTACATATGTATGTGTAACACGTTGCAGCTGACCTGCATCCCTCAGACCATGACGCTCAGAATCACTGACTTGACCAACTCTACCTTGTCAGTTCTGTCTTTTCTTGCAAACTGGCTTTAGCTACAGCTTCAGGGGCCATTTCTGTGTCACTGATACCTGACTCTAATGAAGCCATACAGGGCAAGAGTGTCAGGTCAGCTGTTTCCAGGGTCTCCTGGTGGCTGGCTGTACTGTGTCTGTCTGAGAGCAGAACAGCTTTCATTTTTGAAAGGTGAAAAGAGAAGCAAGACTGATTGCTTTCTGAAATGGGTAGGATATAGCTTGCCTCTTATTATGATCTGATGTGGGTCCTACATTTACCATTTTGAAAAAAAGCAGTCAGAAACTAAAAGTAAATGCTAGAGATTAATTTCTTAAAGCAACAAACAAAAGCCTTGAGATCTCCACTGCAGTTTGATTATTGGCTTACGGAAAATATGAAACTTTGCTATTGCATTGCTACCTGTGAAACTACATGATCTCACCAAACTATGTGTTTATATCAATATCAAACTATTTTTTAAACTAGCAAATATGATATTCATGAGCAGATGGCCATTACATCAAAACACATTTACTCCAAGGGCTCAATTCACAGAAGTGACTTACATGTACCTAAGTGATAAATGTACACTTTCATTGCAAAGCAAAAAACATAGTTGCACACACTTCCCTCTAGTTTTGTAAAAGAAGCTTAAAAAAAATCACAATGCTAATGAAATGCAGATAATTTATAAGAATGTCAAGGTAGAAAACATGGATTATGAACAGTTTTCAGTAACTGAATAAAAAAGCGCCTCCTTGTCAGGTGAACTCTGCAGCAAGTGATGCTGAAATGTGTCCTATGTCCTTCCATGGTACAATACTGAAAGAAAGCCAGAAAAGAGGTGCTTCTGCTCCTATGTGGTATGAAGAAAATATGTATTATCATGTTAACAAAGCTGAGGTCTTCTTCAACTGGGGGGAGCAAAAGTACAAGCAGAGCTTCTTTTTGTACACAGTTGCTAATATATTCTGAAATGTCTTTTCTGAAAAATAAAAAGACTCTTCTTTCATTGTAATATGAATACTCTTTGAAACATCTCTTCTTTTTTCTTTTTCTTTTTTTTTTTTTGTAGAAAAGTAACACTATTACGGTCAATGCTGCATTATGTATTCACCTTTGCAATTCAGTCTTAACGCAGCCCCTAACTGCTTCAGCCTGATCTTTTAAAATGAAGTAGGAAAATACTCCATCTAGTACTGGAGTTGTGCTGAACCTTAAGATGCCCATTGCATTTTTCATCTGTCCCCTAACTGTCAATTTTTCCAGAAGATAATTTTACCTTTTAATTTTTAAAAAAGTTCTAATCAGGGCTCAATTCCTTACAGATAAATCAGCCTCAAGTGCTTTCTAATATGTTTAAAAGGACAGGTGAGTACCAAGCACAATAAATAAAAGTTGGAAATAATCCTGGGGTCAAAGGCCAGGAAGCTGCCAGAAAAGCATTGTAAAACCAGATGAAAATATTCTCCAAGAGGTGTTTTGTCCATGAAATGAAGAATAGAATGCAGCAGTAGTAAGAGAATTCCGAAGGCAGTCAGCTTCCCTGTCCTGCAGCAATGCTGCTGTTGAAGCACTCTGCAGATATTTGAGCATGGTAGGACCGCGGCAGTTCCAAACTCTAGGTACTCACGTAGAATTCACTCCCACAGCTACAGTCTAGGATCTCTTAGCTCTCTCATTCAACACAGCTGTTTGCAGTAATTTCCAATGGCAAAACACAATACATTTCTAAGTTTCAGAAAAGTGGAGAACAGCTAAAGAAGGATATGGTTTCTGATTTAGAAATTACTTTTAAATAGAAAAAATACCCCTCTGAGTCTTGAAATGCACAACAACGGGCAGTTACCATCTGGTATTTTTATTAAAAAAAAAAACAAAACCAAAACAAGTACAAGCTAAAAACTGAGAGGACACCCATTTTGGGCTTTTATGAACAGGTATCTTCTCACTAACCACAGTGCAACTATGCCACTTTTCTCTAATTTTCACATCCCAATATTTTTAATTACTAGGTGCAAAAAACTGTTGTAAGATGCTGGATGTTCTCTAGTTGATACAGCATTTTGTAAGGATCCGTGTGAATTCTTTGCTTACACCTCTTTACTTAATTCTAAATTGCATAAATACATATTTTTATAATTGCTGTATATAACCATCTTAATATCTGCTTAAGTAGAAACTCTATATGATTCACTGCCGTGTCTTTTATTTTCCTTTATTTACTTTTGATGGCATTTTCTCTATTCTCATACTTTTGCACTGTATCATTAAAAATAAAAAGGAGCTAAACCACGCAAGAAACATTAAAATTACATATAAGGTCCATGTTAAACTGCCAAAGCAAAGAAACTGAGTGTTAGGGTGAAATATCTATCTTTTACTTACTTTTCCTACTTTTCGGTTTTGCTGAAACTACTAGACAATTGAGTTCACTCCCCTACCAACTTATACTGCATTATAAGGGTTAAGAATGTACAATTGGGCAGAACTATGATTTTCTATTATTTCAGAATTTAAGCTAGTTCTAAAAAAACCCCTGAATTTGTATGATGTGCACACCCACATGTCTGTACATGTATCTAAAATCACAAAGAAATAATGCTTCTTAACAAAAAGGAGAGTAATTTATCTGTAATGTTTAATCTCTATCACTGCAATCAAAAAATATTCTATTTAACTCCTCTGGTTATCATAGGATACAGACAATACCTGTTCATTCACGACTACTAATGCTTATGAGATGAATAGCAGCACACTCAACATATGGTATTTTGCAAGGTCAGTGCAATTCTCTAACTGAAAAGGTTTCTGTAAGAGCTAACACAGAAGCAAACAAAAGGAAGAATGATAATTCTTAAAAAACATGTACGTTTTACTAAAATTCTCACAGAAATTTGACAAATAAATAAATTTCAGTATTTTAAACACAACAAAAATGTTCCTATTATAATCACTTGCAGAGACAAGTAATATATTCTACCTTAAATAAAAGCATGAGATGTTCAGATTCTAAATTATAAAACGTAGATCAACAGACAGATTTCAGACAACATATCTTTCTGTGACCGAGCAACTCTCAACAATCTTCTCAGGACATTCCTGTATCTGCAAAGACACTGCTGGTTTACACATGTCCCAAAACCACACAAAAATATCAAGAGCAGATATAAGCAATGATCCTCCTCAACAATAACTATATTCAAAGCAGAAGAAATTACAGAACATAGCGTCAGCTTTTCTCTTTCTTCTCATTTGTGTCTGGACAGACTGAGGCAAATGCAAGGTGTAAAAGGGGGAAAAACCTTCAAATTCCAGACAACTAAAAATTAGGGGGACCATTTTGTATTTCTTTTCTTCCTATTAAGTCTTGCTATTATTTTTTTGCCTATAAAATGTGCCTTCTGGATTCCAATGCTTCCCCATAGATATACTGTCATCTCTGAGCAGTGTTAAAAGCTGTGCATTCTAATCTAAGTGGACATGAGATGCTATATATTGTACATGTGAGTAGCACAGCACATTGTGTTTGCTTCAGTGAGAATATTTACACTATAAATACACATCCATTGTTTGAAAAAGCAGACAGAGATCTGAAATGTAAGGATGTGGTTAAAAATACAAATATTCTCACATAAAACCTTTCCACAACCTTGGAATGGTGCTTTTGAAGGAATCTGTCTCTACGGAGGTATTCTTTTCCATTCAGAAAGGGATTCAACATTGAATAAATTATTTTGTAAAGGACCAAAAGTAATAATTGTATTTGGTTTTAATAGTGTACGAAATTAAACGCAGTAAGCTCTTCAAGATCCAATTTTAAATCCTCCAAATAAATAAATTTATTCAGAAGAAACACCTAAGCAGTGAAGGTCACAGTTCAGTAAAGGAATTGAATATTGAAATAATTTTCACTGAAATATGTATTTCATAGTTTCGACAAATAGGGACAGGTTTAGGTCTAAAATTCTTCACTAAATCAGAGCCTACTCTGTGACTAAACAATAGTGGCACAATGTGAGTGCTCACCATTCTTCAACAGATGTATTGCCACAGCTTCTAATATTTACCCAGCCAACAGGAGACAGCAGCTGCAGAAGTTTTCATAGCCCACACTGTCACCTTACACAAACTGCACTCCAGGCTGGGGGTGATTTCCACTGAACTCAAGAACACATCTCATATCTTCGGAAAAAGAAACGTACGGATAGAAAAGACAATCTATAGCCACACATCTCCCTCATTACAGAAAAACAAGAGGGAGATGAAAAAACCCAAACCATTTACAGACATGTTTCCAGAATACAGTCATGAGAGTTTTACAAAAGAATCCAAAATCTCACATTGTGAGAGGTTAACATGCCTGCTGGAAGATTTGTGAATCTTCTGTATTAGTATATACAAATGTTCATACAAAATTCTGGCACAGATGCTACAAATCTGTGTGCATGTGTGTGTCTGCATTACGATGTCACTATGGTGGAAAAATATGGCTTAGTTATGACAATGGCTGAGGAGCAGCACAGACTATGAGACAACCAGATAACCTTACTACAGAGGTTTGTGTCTTTCATTTCTAATTGCAGCAAAATGGGGGGCAAAATACTAGAACTGCCTACCCTCTAATTCTAATGCAATGGGTCTGAAAAGTAGATAAGGTACTGTAACAAGAACAACCTCTGTGCTTCTAGCAGGTTGAATGATAACCCTTAAAGGCATCCCATTAAAAGCCAACAAAAAGATTCTTCACCTCTTTCTCTTCTCTCCTCTATCCCCTTAAAATGAATGCAGCAAATTACTAGCCAACACTGGCAATTGGAGAACGAAGCAGCTTGCATGCGGGTATATTTTCACAGTGATTCTAATCTGAGAAATTTACTTGCTCTTCCCCTTCTATCTGATAAACTATACATTCAAGCATTCTCATTAGTGTTCGGATCACCAAAGAGAGCTGGAGATGAATCAGTCCATCCACCCCTCCTCTCCCTGTTCTGTCGAGATTATTTCATTGAAATGTTCATTTTCATCCCTGCTGGCAACATTAGAATGGAAGTATTTAACCTGTTTCCATTACTTATACAAATTACCATTATGGGGTAGGACAGATGTTAGAATCATGCCACATAACTGACTTCCATACATTCTTTACGGAGAGGATAAGAAGAAGGAAAGCTGTTAGATCATATTATCCAGTCTCAATAATGTTCTCTCTCCTCCCAGATTCATTAACTTCCAGCATCAACGTTTCCCTTTCTTTCTGTGTGAAAATGCTCCGTCTCCTTGAGCTCATTTAATTTGGAGCAGGAAATCTTTGTCAGAAATAATTTTTTGATCAGGTGCTCTAACTAAGGGGCGAAGGGGGGCTGGGGAAAGAATAAAGAAAAGGGGGGGAAAAACCCAACACCTTGTCGAAAATGTTATTTCTCTAACATGGATGATGAAAGAGAAGTCAGTTAAGATGCTGGTACTCAAAGATGGCTGTCACTTCAGATAGGGGATGGCACGACTCACCTAGACAGGTGACGCTTTGGTGGAGAAAAGGCTTGCTGCATTATTGAGAGCACCAAAGATCAGGATGACAAAGACTGTAGGCCCAGGGTGCCTGGGGCTCCTAGAGAAGTGACTTCAGCAGGCACATGGATTTCAGCCTCCATTTGCATCACTAACTAATAGTGAAGTACAAAACAGAAGTTCAGTGATTAAAAGGCAAGCACACGGTTACAGAAGGCAAACACCCCAGTCACCATCAGCACTAACTTTCTATTCATTTCGAAAGAACATGGTAAAAGCTCAAGGTGTTTAAGTAAAAGAAAAAAAAAAGGGTTTTATTACAAATTACTTA
>VZTH01018882.1:254000-279276 GCA_013397815.1 Aleadryas rufinucha
GTAAAATTGCGGGATTCCTTCTGCTTGTCATACAGTTTCACTTTCAGGGAATATATTACTCACAACAAAGGCTGGGGTTTTTGTTTGTTCAGTTGGTTGGGTTTTTTACAACAAGACAGACTTCCGTCTATTTCTGTGAGAAAAAAAAGATTCTCGTTTGTTTGTACAAACTCTAGCTCAAGCAGGAGAGCCTTGGAGAGGCCTTTCATGAGGAGTGCTGCCTACAGGATTTCCAACTTCACAAGGGTAAAGGAAAGATAAGGCAGTTGGTTTCAATACCAAACTTTATGAGGAAAAGGTGAGGATATGCCACTTGGACTACATGTTTGTGGTTTCTCCTGCCGTTTCCTCACTTACTGAATATATATCATAGCCATTGTGGTTTACCCTCAATGTAACCCCTTCTGTGATGAAAGAAACATCAATCACTCACTATGGTGGGTTTTAGCAATGTAGGTTCATGACACCATAAAATTTGGGAAGTGTGGGGACATTGGGCTCTGATAAAATGCCAATGTCACTTGTTTAAATTAAGAAACGCATTCAGATCTGGTTTATACTCAAATTAAGAAAGCTATTTGTTAAAAAGGTTATTTTTCAAACCAAAATTATTCCTGGTACTACCACATCATGTGATCAACCAGAAGATAGCTTCATTGCAGCAAATCCAGGAAACGTATTTGCTTTGCTTCTTACATTCAAAATAATTCCTTTTAAAAACCAACAAAACAAACAAACAAAAATCCACACCTGGCAAAATAAGAGACAATGCAAGAGACAATTTAACTTAGATTATACCAGAAAGATGGATGAATTACAATGAAAAAATAATTAAAATAATTAAAATAGACTGCATTCAGCCTTTAAAATTACTCAGAATTATAAGGCTAATGGCTAAAATCCAGAGCTTGAAAAAAGTTAATATTTTAGTATTTTTGTCTATCAAGGAATAAAGGTACCTTCTTAGCAGCTCTAACAATTTAAGGTGAGGAGAAGAAAAAAGCCAAAAGCCAACTGCCCAGAACCCTAATCTTTAACAATTCTTTGAAATATGACCTCCTACGTCATTTAATTTTTGAAAACCCTAAGGTCATGTAACACACTTTCTCTGTCATTTGTAAGTACATTAACTCAGTGGCCATATGACAGTGAAATTATGATAATGGGCTGCTAAAATGGGTCATGCAGACACTGCGTTTCATGTTAGCTTCAAACAACAGTGAGAATATAGTCCAAATCAAATATGACAGTACAAAAGCACATGGTTTACTTTTCTCAACGCTTTGCCAGCGACTGGGAAGAAGGATACAACCACTAAATATAGATGCATTAGTAGAGTTTCCCACCTATGAACTGTCCTTCTCTCCCCACCCATGATGCACTAAAAGAAAACTACCATGACAAAGAAGCAAACTTTATAATAAAAAACTGTATTTATTATTCCTTGTAAGGTTTATCTTTGCATAAAACAAAGGTTATTCCTTGACAAAGCCCATATTCTTGGAATGTAAACAATATCCTAAAAGAAGACAGAGAACAACAAAAATCCTCGCACAAAATAAATCTGTTTTTATCTTCTAAAAAGTATACAATCATTAGTATGCATTCTTCTGTCTGTACCCCAAACTGAATGGATACTATTGCCTGAAGCCTATGCTCATCAACACAGACCTTTGAGGACCCCAAAATTAAAACATATCTAATTTGATATATATATATCTACAGAAGCCAACAAGCTACTAAATTTAATAATGATAATAATAATAGTAGTAATAATAATAATAATAATAATAATAATTTGAATGACAAAATTAGCCTGAAGTGCATGCTTCAGGGACAGTTTGTTTATGTTCCTGCTTGTATCAATCTACAGGATCAGGAATCTTTTTGCAAAATGCAAACAAGCACGGCACATCAGGGTTTGCTTGTCCTTTCCTCTTTCATACAAAGCATTGCATTTGGGAGGAAAAGAACTGCAGTGTTGAGACTTTTAAAGATGACCTCCTGAAAATGCAGGCCACCTGCACAGGATCGAAATCTTTGCACCGGTTAAAATCATACAACTGCATTTAACCCATTGATTTTTTACAATATTAATGCTTATTAACTACCTGTAATAAAGGCACAATTTTCTATAAAAAGCCCTTTTCTCTTTCTTTGTCTTTTCTGCACAATTTGAAAACTGTCAGTCTAATAGTTCCTAAGAGAACTCAAAGCAGTAAGGTTGATGAACACAAAAGCACAGAAACACCATCGCATGCAAAAGTTAGCTGAATAGCACAGATAATTGCTTAGACAATTATTTTGATAGAAGCCCTGCTGAAAGCTCCTATATTTTATCATACATGTGAAGTGTACATGACCCACCTCCAACATGTGAGCCCTGTGCTGCATGATAACTGAACTAGAGACTTTTTGTTTTTCCTTGTAGTTCAATACGATAAATAACACGTGCAGTTAGCTAAAAGGAGAATGGGCAACCTAGATTGCCAGGCTCATATTTATTTTTAAGCAAATCGTGTCTGTCAGATGGGGGGAGAAATCAAGTTACATAATTTATGTAAGGGGTGTCCATTATGTACATAGTAATGTAGCAGTCTGCGAGAAGACAAGCAAGTAGCAGTGAGAGAAGTTGCTCTTGAGGAAGATCACATTGCCCAGCTCCAGCCCGTGAGCTTCCTGAGCCTTATGCAGCCTGACTGACAATGAGATTTAATGTAGCCTAACTACAGTAGCCTTGAGCAGAGATGCAATTATAACAGGAAGGCACTGAGAGTTTTAGTGTATTAGACTGTATCAGACTGTTGTGAGCATCCGTGGCGTAATCAGCAAATGCTTGCTCTTCCAGGCTCTTCCCCCCACCACCTGAAAATTCAGAACATAAGAACCTTCCACTATTAAGAACTTGAGTAAAGGTCATTTTGTTTTCCTCAATACGATAAAAAAATGGCATAGCTAGATTTGACATGCATATGCAAATCAGCACACAGGAAAAAAGACCCACCTGATTTTCCTTCACACTAGATTACTGTATCTGAATAAAATGTTTGATATAAATACCTTGAATAAGAAAAAAACCCCACACCAGCTCTGTGGTTTAATTGGCAGGATAGACTTAACACATGTAGCAGTGCTGGATAAGGTTATTGTCTCATGGCAGATCATGACAAAAATGTACAGTTCTCCACTGGTCAGAAAAACAATAATTCAACTTAAGTTGTATTTTAACATACTTCTAAACAAGACAGGGAGGTATTTTACAATACCTGAGAATATTACATCAATTACAGAGAACTGGTTAATAATATCAGTATATATAATACAAAACAACTGTATACTTCTATAAATACTTCTATAGGTGAAAAAAATCACCATGGCTTTTCAATTTGTAGACGCTTGAGATGTCATGAAATGCAATATGTCTCTTAGTGCTTTGGCACACAATCTTTCTTGGCCTTAATTAGCACTTTTGTTTCAAAGAGCTTTGAGTATATGAACCTAATGACTAAATAACTTCACCCACCCTCCCAAAAAATCCACACCAGTTTAATTCACTGAGACGATAACCAACCCAAATGTTAACTAAATGTGTGTTTATGCAGAGTTTAGAAGGGGAACTTTTGGCAAGAGTAAATAGAGACTGTTATTTTGACCGTACTTTTCATAAAACACATGTTCAAACAGAACCACAAAAGGCATACTTATAGACTAAATATATGCAAAAAAAAAATCCAACCAAACCAATCCCACCTATATACCACAAAAGGAGTTGCCAAATCATGTATTAACTTCTACAACCCATTCTAAAGTTCTTTTTTAACCCTTGTGATGGGTCTAGATAGATACTACGTGCACTAAAGTAGCACTGAAATATACCCTTATCTAGCACTAACGTCTTTAATTTGTCACTTTCATGGCAGACATTTCCAGATAGTCTAGAGGTAAGGAAATTTTATGTTGCCAGCACAAAAGCAACTGAAGTACCTGACCACTTAAGCCCTCATATTTTAAAATTCATGACAGATGCAAAGTAAATTTTACTAAAGACTATTATATAATCAATAATTTGTTCAAAACGTTTTTCTCATGGAAAGTTATGATGTTATTTCAAGCAACTGCTTATTACTGTGTTATAAAGCATATTCCTCTGCAATATTCTGTTCAGGATCATGAAACCTTGGCAGCCTTATACATTTCCTTTTGATATACAGCAAGAAGTAACAGAGTTTGGGACAGTAATAAAAAGGATTCATCACTTTAAAATAGTTTAACATCCATTGTGTGCATTAAATGTTGGGAAAATGTTTGCAGGAGCTACTGCAAAAGAGCCGCAAATCTAATTCTTTTCCCCTGTCTGATTGATACAATCAGGAATTCATTTAAATGGTCCTTTAGTGAGCTGTCATCAAACTGCAGCCCATTTACAGAAGGTTAGCTAATTAATGAACTCTTGATTGAAGATTAATTTGGCAACGCTTTTTAATTTTCGCCTTAAAACCATGACAAACAATGATGTATTTTAATTAGAGCTTCAACTATAGCTGGGTACTTTATATACATCTCTGATATTGTAAACAGATCACATCTATTCATTGGTAAATAGATAATAATGTTTAATTATCTGGAAATTAACAAAAGACTAACAACATATCCTAATTTTACACATGCAGAAATAACGTATGTCCATAAAATGAAATGTCTTATTGAATAATGTAGATTCTACCAATGTACTTCCAAAATTCCTCTGTAACACATTGCTTTAATAAAAACTACTTGGTGCTAATTAAAAAGAAAGATACGAGTGGGTATATTCTGTACTCATACCTACAGATGTAGTAATCCAACGATCCAGTAAAAACCTGCTTCTTCTACATGAAAATTATTCTGTCTTCTTGTAAACGGTGGTATTTCTGCACAATGATCAGTGATTTATTTGTGAAATTGCTAGAATGGGGAAGCCACACAGAGGTCTCAAAGCTCTTGACCAAGGTAAATAAAATGTCATAATATATTTAGCAAATAATAACAGAAAAAATAGAGAAAAACATCATCAGAAGATGCCAGGAAACAAATAGGAATGCAGAGGAATAAAATTCCTAGTATTTCTTCTCCCAAATAAAGTCACTGTTCCTAGTGCTGCAGCCTAAATAATAGCAGCAAATTCAACTGTATTTTCAGAAAAAGTTCAATCACATTATTTTACAATTTATCACTCTAATTTTCAGTCCTGTCTTCTATTTACAACTTTTTGTTTTGCTTTTCAAAAGACATGGCCTTTCATAGCTTTTATTTTATGTGCCATTACCCTCAACTCAGTTTTTCTAACCACAAAAAGGCGGCAATGAAACACCATTGTCAAGTGAAAGCAGCAGCAAGTTCCTGCATATTGTCTGTGTTTTTGTTTGTGTGCTTGCTTTAAGGACAGGAAAACGGAATAGCATTTAAGATGCTTATAACAACCATGCTCACAAATAACACAATCAATAGCTTGTGGCTTTTTCAGAAATCATTTTCAACTAACTTGTCTTCTAACACTGGAGACATAGAGTGCTTTCATCTGTTTGAGATCAGGCCTTTAATTGCTTCAGATTAACATTAAAATGCTATAATGTTTACCAAAAATGCCTTGGCTATAATTTCATGCATTTTATTTCATTTTAAACACTGTTATATATTAATGACAAAATATTTGTCAATAACAGCAAAGAGAAACCTGGAAATAAATTCCATCTAAGAAGGTCTCACTTCCCCATTGATTATACAGTCAGAGCTTCGTTAGGCAGGTGAAAGGTTCTGCATCAGACCCATCAGCTTTGCCTGAACATAAGAAACTCACGGCACATGTATGCGCCTATCCAAGGAAGTATCATTTTTTGGATGGATGAATATGTGAGCCTTTTTGTAGATGATGTTGGAGCCAGTCATGAACTGCCAGAAAAACTTGGGGTTTTCTTTAATTCTGTCTTTGTTTTTCATTGACTTTATGGCAGGTGATGCTTCTCAGAGGTTTATGGACAGTATAATCAAATACCAGGGAGAACATGAATTCTTGAACATTTTTTTAATGCAGCCATGTCTTAATAAGAAGACAAATCCCAATCCTGAAGAGACATCTAAACAGAGATAGAGCACTCCCCACTTAATTCTTATTTCCTGTGTTCCAGGTAAGTATTACTATTGTTAGCATTATGGCCAGACATCATTATCCCCTCTTTATGATCGCTGGTACTTCAGTTTAGTCACAATTTTATTCATATAGAACACCTTTGGAAAGCACATCAATAGCTAACCAAAATGTAGTATCACAAAAACACACTGTGATTTGTTTTCTCATGTGACTTGGTATCTGGAAAAGCGCAGGAGAAACAGCAGGAGCAAGCTGTCCCTGTACAGACAAATGTTCCTAGAGCTACCAAAACCAGCGAAGAAGAAAAATTACTGCTATGATAACTAACATCTGTGCATAAACACAATACACTTTGACAAAACTAAGTGTATGAAGTAAAACAGATAAAGGCAAAATTTAATTCTGTATTCACTAAAACAAGTCCAAACTCATGTATAAATAATAAAATGGGAGAGGAAAGAATTTGGCCCACTACTTGCATCTTTTTGATCCAGCAACTATTCCCCTAGCCAGGCTGGGAAAAAAAAAAGGTACAAGGTTAGAGAATAAGAGATCCAATAATGTAAAATCAGTGGCATACAAACATTTGAGAAACAGCTTTCATCAGAGCTGTCTAGACCTAGATGTTTAAAATCATCTGTGTGGAAGGAGAGAGGAGTAAGAGGAAAATCACCTCTTTGTTCCAAAGAAAATGTTAGATTTTTTTACAATTATTTTAGTTTGAGTGGGTTGTGGAGACCATTAAAGGAAATGAGCAGAAAAAGTGTTTTCATCACTTGTTAGTTCGTGCTTGAAAAGCTCAAATACTGTTTCATTTTAATAGTTCAATCTTGGCATCTATGTACTCCTCGGTGCAGAATACAGGCACTGGCAATGTAGGGAAAAGAATGTGTGAAGTTACAGGTGAAGGAGAGAGGCCTGACAGGTATTATCAGACGGTGTTTTCCTGCCCACTGCAGGGGCACAGCAAGTTCTCATCCAGCCTGGACTGGAACGTGTTTCACTAACACGAGTGTTCTCCCAGCGCATCCTTCGCTGGGTCCCCAGCCCTTCAGCGATGGTGAGTGACTTACTTGGTACTGTTCAATACAATTAAGCAGCACATACATCACCTATAGCAATTTAAAAACAAACAAACAAAAAGGCAAAGGCTACAATATAAAATATATTTGCTCCTTTTATTTGGAGAAGTGTGGGTATTGTTCAGATTACAACTTCTGTTGCTGTTTCACTGTGTGCCTCGTAAAACTCTTAGGACCTGCTTCTACCATGGGATGCATACCCTCTGCAAAATACTGCCTGCCCTTACTGGCACCAAGGGTAAATCATAGGAGGTACTCAGCAAATCACAGAAGAAGGCCCTTATTCACTATGTCATCCCGCTGTTAAATCTTCACTAAAATGTGAGAGGAGACCTCGAGGCTTTGCCTTTTGCTGTTTGGTCTTTTTATAAAAATTATCAAGTGTGTAGATGGCAAAATAAAAATCCGTGAAGGTTTGTCTTTTCTGATCCACACATGAATTTATTTAAACAGGGAAGCCCATGAGTGTGTTAGAATACTAAAACAAGAGGTCATGAAACCACAGAGGATACTCATTTTTCATCAGTAATGATAAGAATACTCCTACTTAGCTGGGAAACAGTAAATAAGCAAGTTACCCGCAAAAACTATTTTAATCCCACACCTGCTTACAAAAAATACTATACATATACACGGCACTAATTTGCAGCTGTAATGGAAAATAAAATCTAAATTTCATGACTTGGTTTTACCTCTAAAGAAAAATACAACATTGTATTAGTGGCTATTCTATTACTTAAAAAATAACAAGCAATACTGGATCTATTGTGAAAGATTTGTGGCACACACATAGGCACCTTTAAAGTAGAAAACCTTGGTTATCTAATAGAATGCACTTCTTGACTCTTTGGGTGGGACTGCACTTACAGCCAAAGACATCCAGATGTTTCATACAGTGTTAAGCAGCCACCAGAATCTAGTTGGATTAACATTTCCCATCCAAGCTCCTTACACCATAATGCCTGTTTCATTCATAGGAAAACACCATCAAGTTCTGGAGTAAGCTTCCTCTGTGTATCAGAGAGCTGACTGCCACTCATGGTCAGGATCTTCCTTTCCTGCAATCAATCTACAAATACAAATCTGAGATTTAAGGGTGCAGATTTCAAGCCAATTCTCTACTTAAAATCTAGAAACAATTTTAAAATGCCCTGGGAATACTCACATACTTAAAGAAAAATATATGTTTAACCCTTGAGAAATGAAGTTACTGTCTTTCTGACATGCATACATACATATCAAGGACTCAAATCCACATCAGAAGAACACACACAGATGGGTTCACAGTTGCAAAAACAAGACCTGAGCCTCACTAACAACATTAGAAGCCACACAAAATGAGGACTGGACACTCCAAACTATTAGAGATCATTACAGAAAGCTAGAACTTCCTAAACAGTAAACTAAATATCTTCTTCCAATGATGCTTTAAGAGTATAAGCTTCCACTTGAAAGAATTTCACTATTGCAACTCAGTAAAAATAATGTATCATGTACAGAATGTTGTTTTAGAGCGTTAACTTTTCCTGCCTCTAAGAAAATACAGTCACCTACTCTCAAACTACTTTGATTCTGCCATAAAAGACTTAAGGAAAATAAAAATCAGGTTTTGAAGGTGTTGTTTAGTTTTGGCCTGGTTTGGGTTTTTTTGGGTTTTTTGGGGGGGTTTTTGGGGGTTTGTTTTGGTTTGGTTTGGTTTGGTTTGGTTTTGTTTTGTTCTGTTGTTTTTTGGGGTTTTTTTTTGGTTGGTTGCTGTTTTTTCAATTTAGAAAACTCCATTTAATTTAGAAAAATCCATCTGGTATTTCTTTGCTGATTATTTGAAACAGTTGAAACTAACATTGTGCCTTTTTGTTTACTTTTGCATTTATATACTGGCATCAAAGATACGGCTAAAACGCTGGCAGTGCTAGAGTTCAGTTTACTGCCAGAGCTTGGATCAGGGAAGAGATTTTCCTGCATGACTTACCAAACCAAAGTCTTTCTGCACTTGCACAGTGCAAGAAGTCCCACCAATGCCAAAAAAACCTAGATCCCTGCACCTAACAACATTTTCAAAAGAGATGTTGCCTCATATTGTTAATCTTCATTTTCAAATATAGGTAAAGGGGAAAACGCAGCATTTTGCATAGTCTACCACAGCATTAGCCAGGAGAAAGTCAACCTTGGGGCTGGCAAACTCCAGAGCACGGAGTTCCCTCCCTCTTGCCTGCTGTTGCCCATTGCCTCTAAGAGCTACTTCTTTAATTGTTTACCTGCTCCCAAACAGCATGCATTTGTCTGCATTCCTGGGCTTAATAATTATAATTATAAATCAATGTGCATTAATAAAATAAGTTTATAAGAGCTTAGTTGTCTTGCTATTTATGACACTATAAAATACTCACATTATATGAACAATCCCAAGAGGCTTCTATTATCTCTTCCCCCAATCATTTTATGATTATCATCTCATAATCATTTCAGAAAGAAACAGGCAAAGTAGATTTGTAAACATCTATTCAATTTCTCAGCACTGTAATTTGGAATTTTCTCTCCCCTGTCCCACTATGGATATTTAAAAATAATTTAAAAATAAATCCTCTGCCAAGATTAGAGAGCTTACAAAAAATACTACACATATACATTACAGAGATTACAGAGCACAGGAAGAGACTTTGGTTCAAACATGCATGACAACATGTATGTAAAGGGCAGTCATGTAGCCAGCTTTGCATGACCTTAAGTATAAGGGCAGCTCTTACTGAACAAGAAGCAAACCTTAGGTGTCCCCCAGATGTCTTGATGGTTGATGCTTCGACATAAGGATGATTAAGAAACCACACATCCTACCAAAATACTGCACTCTAAAACTTGGAATAAATTCCCCTTTTCCTAGCTGCAACATTTCTGAGCAGGGCTTTAGCACTCCATTATTGTGAATGTTTTTTGGCCCAAGGCAAAAAATATTGACAAAGTTCCACCTCCAAGACAGTTATTGTCTCTGTATACTTGATAGCAGCCTTCACAGGTTCACCTGCCAGTATTAAATCCTTGGTTTGGGTGAGAGAAGTAAAAATTTGCTAGCATTCCAAGCTATTTCACAGTAGCAGCAGCTACAGCAGCAAATCAAATTGTTCTTTCAATTAAACCAGTTCAGTGCCTTAGAGAGGAAAGATCTAGACCTGCCCTTCTCCAAAAAAACTGCAGTTTATGCCAAGTCTGAAGTTTTTACTACAAGTGAGAGGAAAAGGCTCAGATGTTCTTATTCTGGTGGTCAATAACCCACGTCACAAAATAAAATGTGTTTGAAACCATTGGTGTATAACTGACAGTCTTTTCTAGAAGCCAGCGACATTCAAGTAGGCCAGATGCCAAGGTCTCCAAGGGGGCCATCACCAGGTTTGAACCTTCCTTTTGTCAGCAGCATGCACCAGAAGATTTGCTAGAAACTGGCAATACACTGGAAGGCAGCAGGGAGCAGGGGGAAACAATCTATCATGATAATTTCTCATATTTAAGTAGGCCAGAAAGAGGACTTTGTGAGGTACTAAAGCACCTCAATAGAAAGTACTTAGACAAGTAAAACTCGGGGCCTTGTAGCAACAAGGAAAGGAAAGGAAAACTCATTTGTGAAAAACAAATATCACCATGACTGTCCTGAAGTAAAAGATGATACAAATTTGGGTGGTTCTGGCTGAAAAGCAAAACACCTTTCTTTTTTACTTCCCCTGCATAAAGACATCTATGCAAACACACAGCAACTGCCCCACATACACACACGGTGTTTGTTTGCACATGGGACATGGAGTGACAGCAATGATCTACCTTGCTCTGTTTTTCTTTTGAGCTGTTTTGGGGTTTTTTTGACAGAGCTTTCACTCACTGGAAGGATGGGGGAAATAACTAAGATGACATCTGCTAACAGAATATGTAACTGTCACTGTATCACAGAGGGGATTTAAAGAACTGGGTGGCAGGGTCCCTTTAAATGAGATGTCCGTGGCTACACAAGGATGGAAACCAAATGACCCCTCATAGGTAATCTGTCCAGGTTAGAGAGGGGGTCATGGCAGGGGCACCACAGAAAGGCATGCACTCTGCATGGGAAAGCAAAAGAATGTCAGAAACCAGAATTTCACTGGCTTTAACTTCAGAGACAGCAAACTCTTTCCCTGATGCTTTTTAAAAGAAAACTTTAAAATATCACTACACGAAGCCAACATCTGAGTCTGAAATAGAATGTCAAATCCTCTACTCTTCATGTAAACACTTCATATTGCCATCATAGCAGGAGATGGGAGACAGCTCCAAATCAATTTACATTGACTCTACTATAAACCACTTTTTTTGCAGCTGTGCAAAAACGTGGCCTTATATTCAGAATTTACAGATGCTGCAGCCTGCCCAGGATCAGAATTACACTAGATGTGTTTATGATGTCCAAGCTTTCTCAGAAGCAAGCCCACCCCTCAACTCAATTTAATGGAGGTTAAGGACACCCAGTAGCTTGCAGAATATTGAGAGGAGACTCCTCCCCTTTTCTTGTCCCAAATTTGCTCAACAGATAAAATCTCAGTGTATCGCACCTACTTTACCTATATAATACTTTCACTGGAAAACTTTTGTATGTTTCTGAAAATGAAAATGTTCCATTTCTCTTTTCTAATTAGTATTTCTACCATTTTCCTCTCCTTCACCATTTGCTTCATTCCTTCACTCGCACACACAAACACACACAGAATCCCCCATGCCAAAGGCAGAGGAGTAAATCCAGCTCCTCTTCACTGATTACGGGCCCGGTTTTAATTTGTGCAATAGTCCTTTTGATAACAATGCCTAGTTAAAACATCCATTAAAAGTCTGTATCAGTCATTTAATGGTGGAAGAATCTAATAGGGTTCCATTGGAACTCCTCCATTAACTTTTAACAGAATTCTTTCTTATAGTCAGTGTTGTAAAACCGGGATATTTCACAAATTTAAGACCAGCCTCATTCTCCATGGGGTGATAGTTAGGTCACCGCTTCCCAATCTTTTTTGGGTAACTACATCAGTTCACCGTTTCAGTCGCAACAATCAGTCTCTTCACAACTTATTAATTGCAGCTTGTACTCGCTCATTTGCACTAACTCCAAATCACAAAGGGCCCTGAGAGTCCCAGTTGCACGGCTGGTCATGATGCATATAATAAAAGGCATAGCCACCAGTTTCTAAAACCCCAAAAACTCTTACTACCAACCATTGACAACAAAGGACCAGGCCCACCATGGTAACTACTGATCTGTCTAACTTTTATTCAGGAATCTAAACTCTCAGCCGTGGAGATGAGCTTGTGTGTAATTAGACATCTTGGCAGATCTGTCTAAAAACTATGTTATCTCCATTGGTACTTACAGCAGTTACTAGAAGAAAGAACTGCTGTACAGGCACTGTCTCCTTCCACACTTGAGGTTTACAGGGAAAAAACAGCAAACAGCAAAACTGAGACTACGTTCCTCTATTCATCAGCCACTCTATGCTGTTAGAAGATTTTCATCCTGCCAATTATATTATGCTCTTTTGTAAGTAAATCTCAAAATCTTTAATGCAGAAAGGCAACTGCTGCTAACTTAATTTTATAAGTGCAAAAGCTAAGGCACAGAAACAGAGCTCAGTTCTTTTAATTCCCAGCCTTCAAGAGCAATGTTGAAGGCACTGGGAATTGGCACTGTTCCTTCAGGACTAGCTTAAAATAAGGGAATATTCTGGTTCTTGGCCAGACTCTGAGTGGTGGAAGTACTGTTTAACTCTCTAGCATGACGATCTCCTCCAGCTACAGAAGCATGAGGTACAGGTGCATGTGGGAAATGAGAAGGGATTTTCATGGGAGATTCTAGCCTGAACAAGTGAATCACCGTAATGGAACAGGTCAGGACCCCCAGCTCCCACTGTCGGCTTCAAATCCTTCTACCCACAGAAAGCAGGGGGAAATATTGTCAAGATTATCCTCCTGTCACACTTTCAGAATTAAGAATTTCATTAATCACCAAGGAGTTCAAAGATCCTGTAAATCTGATTCTGTTTGCGCTTCTACCGGTTTGACACTGACGCAGCTGTGAATCCATTGGCTGAAAATGAAGCACCCCGAATTGCATATGCATAGCTACAAGGAATCAAGTTCATAAATGTTATGATTTTCTCAGGCAAACAGCAGTTTCAGCAAACTTGAGCAGGAGGCCTGAAATCGACATGGCTTGTGGCAGCAGAGCCTCTTCAGAAGAAAATAAGAATGATGGAATTTTTTTTCCCATTACACCCCACACAAGCATAAAAAAGGGAAAAAAATCAAAATGCAATCAAATGCGCCTAAGATACATGTGGTTATATACACACACCTTTCTCAAGGAGTAGAATCAGTCAGCTTTTGGCCTTGTGCTTCATGATACACTGAACTAAGCAGACATTTTACTACCACCCCACACAATTTTACTTACAAGTTTGTTTATACATAAATAAACACACACACACACATACACTCTCACAAGCTTTTCTCAGGCTAGATAATATGTCCTGGAAGCACAGACAAAAAATGGAAAAGGATGAATAAAAGTGCTCTCTTTCTGTGCCACTTTTATTATTATTTTAAAAAGGGTTCTTAGAGAATAATTTTTTGGGGTTTTTTTGTTTATTTTATCCACTTGTTCATCATTTGCAAGACTCATAAAGAAACTGAAGTCACTCCTAGAAAAGGCTAGTTAAAAGAGGAAAATGGAAGGCCAAGTTACAGACATTTAAAAAATAATAGAAAGGGTCTCATGAAAATATATTATAAAAGAAATAATTAATTTTTATACATGTGAAATAACACAAGCTTCACCTAGGCTTTTGGAGAACTTTTTTCAGCTGTTTTGAGAAGAGTATAACCGCTGGAACATGAAAACACTGCATCTAAATGGAATAGTAGGAGTTGTTTTCATATATAGGGAATTTGTGACAAGAATATATCACAGGAAAAACTCAAATAAATCTGAACTTAGACATTGAGTTTACATCAAGATTACACTATGAATGCTCTCCAATCCATTTACTGCCACACAGCTACACTTGTACCTGCCCTTCCCTTTCGTAGCTTACCACCCATTACTGCATCCTTGAAACTGTACATTGTGATTGTACATCTCAGCATCTCACTAAAAAAGTTAGGTGGCAGAAAGAGTAGCAAAGTAGCAGATCCCTGGCGCTACTGAAACAAGAGCTTAGATAGAAAAGTTGGTTTAGGGAAAATCCAAGTAATTTTGTTTTCAAAAGGAAAAAACTCTTTGAGAATTTTTTCTTTGAGAAGCAGGGAAGTTTAGGAATAGATTTCAGGAATAGATTTCCATGCAGCCCTTCAAAAAGACTTCAGCAGGTTGAAGAGATGGGCAGAGAAGAACTACCTGAAATTCAGCAAAGGCAAATAGAGGGTCCTACGCCTGGGGAGGAACAACTACACACACCAGCCCAGACTGAGGACTGACCTGCTGGAAAGCAGCTCTGCAGAGAAAGACCTGGAGGTCCTGGTGGACAACAAACTGTCCATGAGCCAGCAGTGCCCTTGTGGTCAACAAGGCCAACGGTGTCCTGGGGTGCATTAGGAAGAGCACTGCCAGCAGAGCTAAGGAGGTGATCCTGCCCCTCTACTTGGCCCCAGTGAGGCCACATTTGGAGTGTTGTGTCCAGTTCTGGGCTCCTCAGCTCAAGAGACACAGCTCCTGGAGCAGCTCCAATGGAGGGCAAGAAAGTTGATCAAAGGACTGGAGCATCTCTCTTTACAAGGAAAGCTTCTGAGGGAGCTGGGCCTGTTCATCCTCAAGAAGAGGTGACCTCATCAGTGTCTATCAGTATCTGCAGGGAGGGTATGAGGAGGATGGAGCCAGGCTCTTCTTGGTGGTGCTAAGCAATAGGACAAGAAGCAATGGGCAGACTCTGATGCACAGGAAGTTCCTCCTGAACACAAGGAAGAACTTCTTTATTGTGCAGGTGACTGTGCACTGGAACAGGCTGCCCAGAGATGTTGTGGAATCTTCCCCCACTGGAGATATTCAAGAACCATCTGAATACAATCCTATGCCATGTGCACTGCTTGAGCAGTGATGTTGGACCAAATGACCCACTGTGCTCTCTTCCAACCTGACTCATCCTGTGATTCTGTGATTTATCCTCAGTGATGTAGCTTGCTAGGCAAAGATGAAGGCTGATAGGATGAAATGCCGGTGCAAGAGATATCTAAACTAATGCTTGCATGGGGGACGAGGAGACCATTGTCTCTAACTACAGAATGGCACATTTCTAAAGGAAAAGCATCACTTTCACATTTCACTGTACGGCTGTATAGCAGCCACACTGGTGCTCAGGCACAAAGCACTTCCAAGGAACTTCATTTAGTTTCTGAAAAGAGGGCTAGCTAAAGTTCTGCTCATTTCTAAGAACAAGCCTAGCTGCACCTGGTAGAGACTGTCAGTGAAAGCAGATTCACACTATGAAGCTGAGACTGTACAGATGTTGAAGGACAAGTTTAGTGCAGGTAGCTGGGTATGCAGCTGCAGTGCAAGCTACTGCAGGTTGAGCTCTGGGTGATGGAAGTCCCTGACAAGAGGCTGTGAAATGCCGAGCCTCTGCATAATCAAGGGCACAGGGACCTGTGGCCCAGCCAGGTGAATGAACACTCAGAGACAGCAGGGGCTGAGCACCCCAGACTTTTGCACACTTAGACTGTAAGGGTTTTCTTTGTCTAGGGTCCCTCCTCAGAGGCACCCAGCTGGAGCTGTTATTTTATTGTTTAGTTATTGCAGCATGATTGAATTATTTGAAGGATTTCGACGTCTGAGACTTTGCTATGAGAAACCCGTGCTCAGGCCAGTAGGGAAATCTGGTCTGACTCTGTGAGCGTGGAGTGTGTAGCTGTGAAGGGGCTTCAGTCCCAGCTCAGGTGATGAGTGCAAGGGCTAGAGTTGCTCCCGGATGGTCAGCCCGGGAAGTTTACTGAACAAAGAAGCAGCTGAGGAATGCTGATGTCTTCTCACTGATGCTGGGAGAGGTAATCCCCACAGCTGTGGGAGTGGTGGCCTTCAGCAGAAGGGCAGCAGCAGAACAGTGGTGGCAGTAACAAATTTTCAGTTATGTTTGCTGTATTTCTGGTCTCTGCAAAAGTGTCACAGCACTGACACAGCTGTAAACTCACAGGTCTTTGGCAAGATTCTTATAAAATACAAAGGCATGGAAATATGGGTATGGGCAGGGTGGCATTGTGCTGAGGAAGAGGATTACACAGACTGTATATTTTGCTAAATTTTCTCTGAAACTGCTACATATGGTGTTCTCCAGTCTAGAAACCCTCTCTAGGAGGAATCAAAAGACTACATTAAATTATTTTTTAAAGTGCAAAACATTGCAGGGATGCTCCTGGTTCAGTCCTTTTTCTACATAATAATGGGTTTTTTCTGTGTGTTCTTTCCATATAGAAAATACAGTACAAAGGCACAAACCTTGAAAGATGTATCTGATCTAAGCAGAAGTTTAGTCAGAAGTACAGCAACTGAAGGAGTGCTTTCCACGTGCAAACAGAGCAGTTAATCTGAGGAACTGGGCCATTCACCTGAGAAAGTGAACCGTACTTCATCAGGATCTACTAGAATTTGGGAACCTCTTAAAAGAAGATGCTGCTGATTACTTAAGGAAAAAGAAGGAAAAAAGATTAATGATAAAAATTTACCTGTGTCCCAGATACATAATGGATTAGATGACATGCTCATTCGATCATCCAACTAAGTTTTAATTCCATCTACCTGATCCCTAATGGAGCAAATTAAAAGTTCAAATAAAGAAATACTCTTCAAGTATAATGTCACTTAACAAAATACAGTATAAAACATATGCTATATACTGCCTGTAACATAATACCTGCAAGTGATAACCTTTACAAGAGAGGATAGGAAAAAGCAGCTCATCATGGGCTCTCAGTGGAAATGTAAGTTAGCTGGAAGTGGCCTCGTCTTGAGGGATATGTGTGATTTTGTAAAAGACAGAGCACTGAAGAATGCATCACAGATTGTGGGCTATACTCCTAGCCCTACAGACAAGACTTCACCTTTATGATGCCTCTCCTTACTTTTTGCTCCTCCATCATGATTGTCTTCTTTGGGGGTGGAGTCTGTGCTCAGTGTCTCTAAATAGCCTCTAACTGAATAGGCTCGGATCTTGACTCAGAGCCTTTAGACAACAGAATGTTTGTTGCTTTAATCAAAAGTCACAAAAGCAATTTTACAAATATATAAATATAATTTATACACAAAGCCGACGACTGTTCAGAAATACAGAATTCAAATGCTCATGTAATCTTCTACCTTTAGTTAAGTAAACCAGGCAAAACCATTCGAGTGTATCTGATGCTTGATTTGCCTTGAATACAAAGCCACTCCCACTACATTACTCAATCACATTCTTAACACTTGAGCATTAACTTTATTCTAGGATTCCATTTCAGTACAAATAAAGGCAGCAGACACCAGCAGGACTGCCAGAGATATGTGAGCATAGGGCTATAGGGCTAATTTTGGAAATTTGTTTGAGGTTTTTTGGTTTTATTAATCTTCCCAGGAATGCATCAGTAAAGCAAACCCACCAGCTCTGGAGAGCACCAAAATTCAGAAGAATAGAGGCATGATTCTGCAGGTTGATAAAAAATTTTTCATGTTACACAGGACATAACCACTCCATAAATATAGAGGCCAGGAGTCAAAAAAAAAAAAAAAGTACGCAGTCTATTGGATATACCTCAACTGCAAAACCACCTGTGCTAACTACATCACTGACACAGTTTAAGTGCTCAGTAATCAGACAACAAAGTGTTAACAGTCAGTGAGTTGCCATGTAATTACTGTTGCATCCATTGGAGTTTCCCAGTACTGTATGTGCTGCATTGTTCCTGTTATTATGTGGTAACTATCAAATTACCACGTGTCATCACTGTAACATTAGGTTGATCCACTATGGAAATTCATTCTGTTCAACAGCAATCTAAATTCTTCATTTTGTCCCTCTGGTGATGTGGACAGGTGGATTACATACTGAGCTATACAAAAGGTTAAAGGAGTAGGTGAGGCACTTCATAGATTAAACCTGATCAAACAGCCTGATTCTGCCACCTTTTCCCACTATGAGTTTCACTATTCTACTGCAGATGGGATAATACTTGACAGGGTACTACTATCTGTCCCAAAGTGATCATTTTCTCCTTAAATTTCCTGTAAAACCAACATCAACTTTCTCTCTCTACAGCTAAAGTAGTTACTATCTTAAAAAAATAGAGTAGAAAAGCAGGTTTTGCTTGCTGTAAATGGAAGGGAGTCAAAAATGTCAGGAGATCCATTTAGGACTTACAGTGTTACTAATCTATTTTACTGAGAACACATACAGAAAATAATACTGTGATGGGAGGAAAGAGTATTAGGGGGTATTTTTTAAGGGACGAGTAGAAATAGATACATCACGATAAGCTTTGGTTCACACATTTGCTGCATCTATATTTCTGTGAAGAACAAAATTAAGTGTTAGAAGTGTTTTGAAATAACATTAGGAATACACACACAAGTCTTGGAAACAGCCCAAGTGAGGGAGCAAAACTTCAAGTGTAGCTCTCAACCTGGGAACCTCCCACACTACAACAAACTCATTAGCAACTGCTAACAAGCCACCTGGTGTGAGCTACATGATAAGTGAAAATACGACGGCAAGGATGTTATGAAAATGGTTATCACCCATCAGTGCATTCACTACAAGGAGTATTTTGCACATATATTTTACATTAACACTTGGAAGGTGCTCAGATGTTATGTGATTGGAAGCCCACGCAAGAGCCCGCACAGATGACATGGTAGTTTCAAGGGCACAGGATTGTTCACTATTAGCTTCACTGACATCTAAATAGGTGCACAGCCAAATTTATACACAAATGAAAGTCAAAGACGTTAAGGGGACAAAGACAATTGGGTAATTATGTAAATAAAATCTGAAATATTATAAAAGATTTATCAAAATGAGGACAGAGTCTTTTCTTACCATGATTAGTTAGCACACAGCAGAATCCCTGAGCAGACAAGACAATTACTGTTTTGCACAGGTTAGCAGAGGAAGATGTACTGTCTCGGGAAAGTAAGATTTATCAACAACTACCATGTGTCATCTTCATCAGGACTGACCTCAGGTTTGCAAGTGTGTATTAACAGAAAGGTAGGACACACCTTTCTGAAGAAAGGCCTGAGTTCTCAGAAAAACACATGGCAACAAATATTTTCTCTGCAGAACACTTCCACCTCAATAGCTGCAGCTCATATTTGAGTTTTTTTAAACACTCGATCAATAGATAAAGGTAGTCCTCTGGCTACATTTGGTAAAAAATGGCTCAAAGGCAGCTTTTTCCCAAAAATGGCTTACTTTCCTTCCCCTTTCCACTTCTGCAGAGAGCATTTCTGACCATTTGCTACATCTCTGTCAATCTGCCAGCAGCTCTGTAGCTCAAGATTACAGCACTGGAGATGCATGCAATTTCCGACTATGAGGAACTAACAGCAAACTGGCAACTGTATGATTTATTGAAATAACATGCATCGTTGTCTTCTCAACAATTTACCTCCAATCTTCTTCAGTATTTCCTAGAATCAGTATTCAGTATTTTGCAGAATCCAGCTCCCTTTATATGTCAGTCATTTTGAAGTTTTTTAACAGGGAATGGTGGTCAGTAGAACCAAATGGCAATCAAAAGAACTTCTTGCAAGCAATTTCAACAGAAGACCAGAAGCAAGAAATGGAAGCACATCCATGTTCTCATATTACAGCTAGGTAGTTCTTTCACTGTCAAATACAATGCCTTTAAACTGTAAGTGATACTGCTCTGTTTATAGTGACAAACATGGTGGAAGAGTGTACATGGAATTCAGGAGGTTTCATCACTGTGTCCCCTAGATCCACTCTAAGGGGACACAGTAAAACAGCAGAATCATAGAATCATAAATTCATAGAATGGTTCGGGCTGGAAGGGACCTTAAAGATGGTCTAGTTCCAGCCTCTCAGCAATGGGCAGGGACACCTTTTACTAGACCAGGTTGCTCAGAGCTTCATCCGGTAAGAGCTTCCTAGCATTGTTTACACTACCTATTGCACCATTTACTACCCCAGCAGCAAGACGTGCACCAATTCAACCAAACTGTAGCATTTTACAATAGTTCTGCTGATCAAGATCTACCCTTGGTTCTAAACGTGCCAATGAGATTGAATTTAAAAAGTTCTATTTTAGTTAACTTTGATGTCACATCTGAGAAACTACCCTTCTACTAACCATTTCTCTACAAAGAACTTCTACATGAGCACACAAATATTTCTGAGATGCAATGACCAGCATATCTGGCACCGTGGTCTTCCCAGGTATTGCCTTAAATAAAAGGTTTGGGGCCAACACTACTTATGTTGCTCATGGGAAGCAATAAGCCATGCTATGGGAGAGAGAGAACAAGGACTTTGTCTCTTTAATTTTGCATGCATGATAATGTTTTTAACCACTAAGGTCATACCTGCATGTGATGACTGACAACTTTTCAGCTTGATTCAAAGCAAACAGCTGTTGGTTTGATTGCCTAGCAACTAAAAGTTGATGGATGACCCTTAAGATGGATAACTACCATAAATCACATCATTCAGACTCTCAGGGAAAAAAAATTAAAAAACAATGGTTTTCATGACATTTGCTGCACTCCATAATGTGCCATGATAAATTTGGCCGCCTTATGGATGCACAGTTGTGGCTGTTGAAATTAGACACTTTTGTTTTCTGCATTCTGCACTTCTTGTAGCCCCCTCTGTAAGGTGTGTTCATATTAATATACTCCACTGTCAGAAGAAAGCAGAATACCAGAAGCTACTGTCAGTCACCACAAGGCAGGGAGAATCTGTATTGAACCTCTGCATCACCAAACAGCTTTTAATCAGGAAACAGCAGTCTTATATCATAGCTATGGCACTGGGCTACATGCATTAATAATGGTTACAATATATTTAGTGTAATGACTTGACCCCGGTCAACATTATTGATGCTGTGATTAATATGAATTTGATAAACTGCTTCCTCTTTGAAGACATTTTGTATGTTTCTCAAGCAAGAGAAAAATACTTTTTATGTATGAGTAAATATAGCAGGCCTTCATAGAAGCATTCTGATCTCAGCTGCACAGGTGTAAAAATAGATTTCCCAGGATTTATACCAGTGTCCCTGAAATTGAAATCTCGACTACAAGAAATAGAGGGAAAAAAAAAAGAAAAATGAAAAAACGAGATATCCTCATTTTCATCTCATTAATAAAAGAAAAAAAAATCCAAACCCACCAAATCAGGATTCTAAATGGAAGGCCTTATTCCTCCCAGAGAGTGTTCAGACAGAAAGGGAAATTCCCTTTTATTGTTCTAGATAATAGGATTTCTCTGTTTGTTATGTACAGAATACATATGCATTCAAAAACAGATGTTCATAATTGCTTTCATTGTTTGGATTTTTTTAAAACTCTTGAGCTTGACTATTCATATGAAAACTCTTGTACTGAATTCGGTTTATGACAGCAAAGTGATTTCTAGTTTTGTTTAAAGGAAAAAAAAAAACAAGAAGAAGATAGTTTGGGGCAAGTTTTAGTATATCCTTGGGGAAGTGCTGCCTTAAATGTTAGTATGTGATGATTTCATCAAGAATAAGTCTGGTAAATGCTGCTACCTTGCTCTTAGTAGACACGTGTCAGCCCACCTGAATAAACTGTGTCATATGACAGTGCAATTCTGTCATATGACACAGTAATTCCCAGACTGTGATACATGACCCAATGAAGTGGGGCAGTCGCAAGGGACCCCGAGTTATGATCAGAGGCATGAAAATGAACTCCAAAAACTGTATCAGTGGGAAATGGAAGGTATCAGTGGAAATCAGAAAATCAGAAATCAGACAGAAATGGAAGATAAGCAATTTCACCTGGGGAGCAGATGGTTACCTGAACAAAGTAATTGGGAAAATAATGCTAAGGGAAGAAAGTTTCAAGGTGGGACTGAGCTGTCAGAACATGTGAGGTAAGTATGCTTGACATATGCTTGCACTGTATCTAAATCTATGCCATCAGTTTCAAGATCTTCTCCCTTTAACTGAAGTCAGTTGAGCATTTTCTGCATTAAAGTTAATTAATTTCCAAAAAAATCAAAAGTCATGTTCCAAAGGATCAAACATTCTGATAAATTCATCAAGCACACTGGCATGCTGCTGGTACTAAATTAGAAATAGCACTTAGCTGAGCCATGCCTTCAGATTTTCAGCAGGGTTGCAACCAGTTTTCCAAAATGTGTATTCTGAAAATAAGAGGTATGTGTCCAAATGTAGATTGAGATCTTGATGGCAAGATCTCAATCTACGTTTCTTAATTTTACATAAAAGTGGAATGTAAGCACAGTATGCAAACAGTTGTTGAGGTCTGCTGCATTTCTCAACAACCAAGAAAGTCAATGCTCCACCAGATATGTGCACAATTTAGTGGATGCTCCACTTCTATAAGATGCCTCAAGCAGTAAGTGAATATGTAGCTTAGATGCTCTTTGTCTCTCCCAGAGGAGGTGAACATGTCAAAGTAACAATGCCAGTTGTAATGCAATTTATTGGATCTTCCGAAATTTCAGATCACAGCATCCTATAATCAATACTTTGCATTCTTCAGCCACAGCACCCCTTCAACTGAGAACATAACCGGTGCAATTCACAAAAACAAGAGTCTCAAGTGCACCTAGATATGTTTAGCATAAAAGCACTTATATACAAGGAACATTCAGACCACAACCACTATTTATTGTTTCAGCTTTAAGTCTTGGATGCCTCTGTGAAGGACTCACTAAAGAGGACATGGCATGCTGGCCCTTTAAAACTGAAATGCTTGTTTCCTTTCTGTAAGAAAAGTAAATCATGCTATAGTGAGTGGAGCTTTGAAAAAGCATCCATCCATTAAAGTTCATGGATCCTCGTTTCCAGATTGTCCCTCCCCTGGCTGTGTCTCAAGTTACAGCCTTGTACAATCCAAGTCTAAATAATATTCACTATGATAAATGACACCATAACTCCGATATCCACAATCAATCTTTGCTTTAAAGATACATCCATCTTCAATAATGTTGATGGGGATTCTGTAAAATGGGAAACGTGACTGTTTTCCCGACCTCCTAACAGTGGGGGAAGGAAGCTCTGAGTGATGGCTGTCAGCCCACATCTGGCTGCAAAAATAAATTAGCCTTATGTAGACAAATGAAAGGACCAGCCCTGACTAGAAAACAGCCACTCCTGAGCAATGGCTAATTTATAGGACTCCTTTCTGGAAAGTTCCTAGCTGAGGCTACAGTCTCCTTAGCTATCTCTTTAAATGATATCTGATGCTGTAAATAACTTCAGTGTGGTAGGAACTATGCAAAGTACAAAGAGTGATTTGGTGGGGGGAGGGGAGGAGACAATAACTTTCTCATATTCTTTGTAGACAATCAAGATTTAAAATTCAGCCACTTAAAACACATTTGTGCACACACACATGCAAACAAAAGTTTTGTTTTAGGAAACATTGTTATATTTTGAAAATATGCTCTTCTTCGTTTGGCAGAAGATTATTTTCTGCTTTAACTCCTTTGTCATCTCCTGGGCTGCGGGACTGAGGCAACTACATTACAGAAATTAAACTATTCAGTGCAAGCGACACCTTGAGGTTTGCAGATTATTTTTTTCCTTGTTAAATGCTATCAACTTTTCCTTCTCCTCACCTTGCCCCCTCTAGCTAATAGAGTTTCAGGAGGAGCGTGGTGAGTGCTACCAGCTCAGTTCATCTACGCTGGTGCTATGCACCTCAGATGTTGTGAAGTGGCACGCAGAGAAACTACCTGCTCTATTTATTTCAGCACATGGTTTTACAATAACCAGAAGGAAATTTTAAACAGGAAGGTGGAAGGAAGACTCTCTGATCGTCCACCACCTCACACAAAACACAAATCCCTACCTGTGCACAGGACAGTGGCTACCCTTTTTTCATGACTGAAATTTATTACCTTATTCTTTATATCTTTGACCTTGTCCTGCCATAGAAAAACGTAGGACTTTAATTCTTATAGAGCACAATATATGGGAATTACAAAATAAAAAAGGAGTTCTTTCCAGGAGGAATGGGCAAATGGATGAGGGAGCAGCCCGATGCATGTTATTCCCACACACGGGCTGGCTGGGATGGCACCTGGGCATCGCGGCTCCCGGGGGAGGTCCAGTGGCACTGGGGAGGGCTGGCGGCAGCAGTGGCGGCAGCGAGGGTTAATTCTGTGAAGGTTGAAGGACTTACAGTAATGCTGCGAAGACAGAAACATCACAGGCTTTCCTGGCAAGAGGCTCGCAGAGGGTAGGAGGGGACTGCAAAATGAACTCTCTCAGGCTTTGTCGTGTGCGTTTCCCAAGGCCCGGCCTGGCCCCTTTGATAAATGACACATGTCATTCTGTCAGGGGCTGACACTGCAGCTGGGAGGGCCGGTGATGTATGGCTCCGCTGAAAAGGAAATCAACTTTTTGGCACCAAGTAAGACTGTGCCCTGTGTAAGGATTTTGTTTCTCAAAAAGTGAAAGATAGACTTAGGATTTAAAAAAAAAAAAAAAAAAAAAGAAAAAAAAAGTTGAAAAACAGATTGAGCGACAGCTTACACTTAACATAAATTAACTCGGTAATGGTGAAATGTGCTAGCCTGTGATAAATAAAAGCTACATTAGTCAATTATTAATCACACTCCAACTTGTAGCCAAAACCCATGACTTAAATCTGAGGCCTGAGCTGCCTTACAAACAGATAAGACAGTGTTTGATAGATGTCTTGCATAGTGTAATCAGGAAGGAATCAAAGGCTTAGTGGTTTAACCAGGGGGGGTGTGGAAGGTTCTGGAAACTGAGACTGGGTAAAGTGGATAACTGGATTGAAAGCACCCTTTCACTGGGGATACAGTATATCTTTTGACTGCTTAAAGGGGGGGGGGGGGGGGGG
>VZTH01018882.1:279297-284297 GCA_013397815.1 Aleadryas rufinucha
GGGGGAAGGCAGAGAGAGAGACATATCTGAATTTGGTTTAATCTTTTTTTTATATACAGGAATGTCTCGAAACTCTATTTCCCTCCCCCACCTCCCACCACCACCACTGTGTTAAATCATTTAAATCTGATCACTATTAAATGGATTCTCACCGAGACATCAAGTGTTTCAAATATGATCGTTTTGCACGGATTACAATTTAAGCATTTTATTTAATCGAATGAACTCGCATCAGGCACAAAAACATTCATGCAAATACAAGCTGTAGAGAAAAAGCACAAAGCTGCATAAACGAAACGATTCCTATTCAACCAGACTGTAAAGACAAAATAAAGGATTTCAGATAGAAAGGAAAAAACTAAACATCTAAAAACACAGGGAGCGTACGGGGAGGGGGAAGGAGAGGGAGAAGGGATGCAGTATTTAAACCCAAGCATTATGTCTGTGTGAAAGGCTGAACTCACACATCACCTTGTTGAGATGCAAGCACAGAACGGCTCTGGTTTTTTGTTTATACTCTATCTGCAGGGGAATGGGATGGACACTGAACCCAAAGGTGACTTTTGTTCCTTGCCCAGGGAGAGAACTAGCACCACAGACCACTAAAATGTCACGCCTACACGTTCAGCTGACCTACAGCGCTAGCCTAGACTTTCTGCAGGCCTTCAAGCCAGCGGTGACAGGATGTGAGTTTCACCATCTTCTTCCCCATTTAGATGCTCTCACACCTTCTCCTCACCATCCACAACTCTGCGTAACTGAAAATTAAAGGTCCCATGTGATACATACAGCCCAGAACGGGAATATTTCTTGGATGAATGGTAGCCTCAGGTCCTGACCTACCACTGGGCTGTACATGGGAGCACCCCTGTGCCTGCACGAAGCCAGCTGCTGGTGCAGGCTCCTCGCACCAGTAAGTTGCCTTCTAGCATCGCTTGCATTTTCACCAGCAATTACTGGAGAGCATCACAGGGATGGGGGCTCACAAAAGCACAACAGGCCCTCCCTGGTTCAGGCCTTAATGAGCACTATCAGCTTCAACACTGTATAAATGTTTGTTTGTCAATCAGTAATTTCCATGTGCTTTACATCATTTCCAGTGATGTACCAATCACACTGGTTCATCAATGACTTGCCTAACTCTGCTGAAGCCTCGGACACAGTGTGCTAATTGCGGTATCGCACAACTGACTTGAGATTTTAAGCAGGACACAAAAAAGACAAATCCCAACAAGGAAAGAAAACATTCACATCATCAACCATGAAGGACTTTATCGGACAATTTTCCTAGCCACAAAAACACTGCAGAAAAATCCCCTGTGACCTTTAAAAAAAATATTTACCTTGTTCCCCTTCCCCGCAGTATGTTACAACTTCATACAACAAAATATGGAAACTTTTAAATGTTTCTGCATGGGACACGGTCCTACATTGCTCGGTGCTGTACAGACACACCAGGAAACAAATGAGCTTTTAATGTTAATCAAGCGAAAGTGCATTCTTCAGTTTACACATGCTGTACATGCTTGGCTTTTTTAACAGTACAAAGAGGAAAATAAAATGCAAGTCATCTGTAACTGTAAAAACTACACCACCAGTTACAGTCAATTTTTAAAGTCTCTATACTTTCATATGCGCGTATGTATACATTTAACCACACACATTCCCTTGCCCTCCAACCTGCCATCAGGATTTTGCATTATAAAGTAATGTACCACTGTAAAGTAAAATATTTCCTTACACAGTGGTGTGGACTTCCCAGTAGACCCAAAAAACAATCCAGTTTACCTCATCTTTTAGAAAAAAACCTAACAGTTTCGCTCAAGTAAAATCTCAAATAATCTCAACCATCTGAAAATGACAGCAGTTGTCTAGATCACAGCAGCAATATACCCACTCACCAACTTCAAGGTGGTGCAGAGAGTGCTTAATTGAGGAATTTAAAAACAACGACTGAAAAGAGCACAAATTTCAAAGTAAATGAAATAGGGAGACCCTTTGAAACCCAAACTTTAGTGACAGCCCCTACAGAGAGTACAGCTATTTTCTCAAAACATGTAAAATATGACTATAGGAAGAAAGATAAGGAGCAGGAGAATGGCGTGTATTTAAAAACATGTGCACACTGCCTGGTGTTTTAAACTTTTGCCTTTCTATTGCTAAAATATCATTTTTAAAGTCCATAAAATTTCAGATAGTGTGCAAAATGTTTATATATTACCAAGGTCTCCCTTTAAAAGGTTTATACTTTTACTTTATGACCTGTCCTTGATTTGACACTTCCGCTCATCAGAAAGGGATTTATAAAATAATCCTGAAGGTGAGGAACAGACATCTGTCACGGACTGGCTGAGTTTCACTTTGCGAAATTTAAGAAGGGAGAGAAATCCTGTTAAGCTCTCTTTAGTCACCAATAGACATCAAAGGTAATAATTAAAGAAGACAGACGTCATAAAAATAAATTTATGTAGTTCTTTATAATGCACAAGCACTCTAGTGTGTAAAACATCTATTAGAGTGAAAGAAAATACAACATTCCAAATGAGCAAAAAACTGTTTTGTTTGAGGTTTTTTGCCTACTTGAGTAACGTTTAAAAAAAAAAAAGACACCCAAGTTTAAACTAAAGTCTTTCAAAACCTTTGCCATCTGTGGGTACATGAACTATGGATGACCCCGAATGATTTGCACTCTGCTCAGAATCCCTTAGAAAGCACGGGAAAAAGTATCATTAAGAATGACTGATGACTGCCAGTCATGGTTGACCTCACCCAAGCTTTGGTCTCTGCCTCAGTAATAAGCTGTCCTTTATTAGCACCAACACTCCATAAAAGGGGTGTGTTTAGTCACAGGATAGTGGCCTTCTAATGCTCATTGCTTCTCCCTGAAAGATTGATTAGTGCTCATTTTTACTGCCTTCACAGTATATACAGTGACAGTGCTGCAGAGTGTCAGGGCTTGCAATATTGATGATAAGTACAACTACAAACTAGAGGTTTGGAAAAGGCAGAGTACTGGGAGTTCACTCTTCTTTTCAACTGGAAAACACTGCCAAAACAAAAAGGACAAAACACAAGCTTACACATGAGCTACCGATATTCTAGTAAAGATAAACTGAGGCTAGGGAATTCCCTCTCCCCGAAAAAAGGCCATTTAAAATACAAAACTTAACAGAAAAGGTTGTTTTTTCATTTTGTTTTGAAAACGCGTAGGCATGTTTCCTTTCACCTACCAGAGGCTAAGGCAAAAAAAGATTACCCTGAAATATCATTCTTGTGTTTGTTTTTTTATTTCAGAAAGGCTTTTCAGTAGTGACTTACAGAGTAGGGGAAAAAAAAATCTATTGCAAGAAGAGAAAGTGAATGTTCCTGATTTGGAAGCTATTGCAGTGCCCCTTTGCAGCAGCAGGTGCCTCTGAGGGTAAAAGAGAAAGGAAACATGAAGAAAACGTGTTGGCTATGTATCATATTCTGCACAAATCTGCCTGCATTAACATGACTCCTCTGCAGCTTTTACTCTTACATTTGAAGTAAGTGGGATCTATGCAAATTCCTTCAGTGAAATTAAGATCTGGAGTATAAGCTGGCACCATCAGAGAAAAAAACTGTGGTAGATTCATGTAATGTAGTATGCAATTGCATGCACTGCAAAGCATATTTTAAATAGAGCAAGACCCAGACATGATCCTTGCAAAGCATCAGCATCGTAGTGATGAAAGAGCAGGTGAGAATTCATGAACTTTTTCAAATAAAGAAATTCCAACCTGAATACATTACTTGGAAAAGCCATGCCTTGACTTGATTTGATTTAAAAAGTAGAAGAGAATTGAAAACAGTCTTTAAAATTGCTGGTTTAACCAGAGACTTTATAGCATACAAGGCCAGCTCGAAGTTATACTGTAGTAAGTTTAATATGGAACAACTTGTCCATATGGCTCTTCCTGGGAACGAGTCATTTCACATGTTACAGCAAGATACAGCCGAAAAAAGGCATGTTTCACTGTTACTTTTCACTGTTACAAGCTGGGAACTTGAGCACAGCAACCTCATACCAAAAATTACTACAGCAAGAGTTTACTGCATTAATAATAGGATGCCCTACTGCTGTGACACATTCTGTACTTTGAAATAAATATTAGTCACAATAGTTAGGTTTTAAATTCATATACTTTAAAGCTGAGCTGTAACTATGACACTTGCAATAGTGATGATTTGCCAATAAGACCTATTAACCATTTCGCAAAGAGCTCTTTCTTTTATTTGGTCTGTTGTACTGTCTTAACAATATCTACCTATGAATAATTTAAAGACATTCTTACTTAAAACAAACCAAAACACAAGCACTAGCACTTGAAAACTGGATGTCAAAATTCACATTCACACTTTTGCATTGAATTAACATCTTTTGATTTCAGTAATAGAGGTTACTTGCAAATAATAAATAATTTCTTTTCAAATTTTAAAGCAATAATAAAAAAAATCTTACTACATGTCTATACTTCATAGAATGTCATGGCCCAAGTTCTGTGTCATGAAAGTCAATGGCATATTATTTCACGTACTTCTTTTGGGCTTTGGATCAGGCCCAGTCTGGAAACTATTCATTCTTTTCATTCACTACCTTACATTTTGTACATTCAAATAACAGTGATTGGAGGGAGAAGGGGAAAAAAAACCAAAACCCCACAAAAACCTGAGTATGAAATGAGTATTTTTAAATCAGGAAAAAAATTAATTTAAAAAAATTAATTAAAATTATGGCTTATATTGAAAAGCAAAAACTTACACTACAAATCTAGATATTCACACAGTTGCTAATTCTTTTGGTGGTCAAAACTGGCCCTGTTGTACAGAGGAAAACAGAGACAATGATAAGCAGCACTGTGACTATTAGCTTAGAGGGATTCTACTTGGCTATTTTCCTGCAGCATGCACTGCAATCACAATAATAAAGAAATCCTGTATTCCACTCTAATTCACCGAGAAATAGAAATGCTAGAAAT
>VZTH01018882.1:294297-295473 GCA_013397815.1 Aleadryas rufinucha
TGTTTGGTTTTTTATTGCGTTGGTAATAGTTTGTTCATTGTGCAAAAAACGAGGTCGATCCAGTCTCTCCTTCTCCTCCCAGCACTTAGTCTAAGAGCAAGGAAGCAAATCATAAAAAGGAGTAAAGCCCCCATACATACATATACACCGGATGGGAAATGTCAGTCACTCCTCCACCTTCCAAACAGTCACAGATCAAACAGTGTCACCACCGGAGAGGACTACTTTTCTCTCTTGCTCTCCTTTTTTTTTTTCTCTTCCACAAATCGAAGCTTCTTCTGCTACTAGATATAATGCAAACACATTTTTTATCATGGATATTTTTTGGCTGATCTTGATCTGCAACAGAAGAAAAAAAAAAAAAAACAACACACACACACCAAAAAAAAAAATTGCCAAAACCAAGAAAAACCCCGGAGAGTGTGTGCAGAGAGGGAGGAGGGGAGGAAGAAAAGACATTCACTGAGTGGGACAGATTAACGTGAACTGTCCCCCCCCCTAAACTCCTGGGAGAGAAAGAGATCCACTCTCCCTCTCTTCTCTTTTCACTGAAATATAACACACATTCGGATCCCAGGGCTCTCAGACAGTCTCAACTGATAGACAGACACATCGAGCTGCTTTTCCTGCTTCAGTTTGTTACTCCTCCTCCTCTTGCCCACGTCACCCTGACAATTACAAATAGGTCTCACACAAACCCATACCTGTCAATCTTTTTAATTGCTTTGTTTTCATTTTTTTCCCTTTCCCAGAGCTAAACAATATGAAAAAAAAGAAGTCTTAATACAGCACAGTATAAAAGATTCCTCATGTGAGACACGCGTTGAGGGGGTTGTTATTATAATCCACTTGCTAAAGTGCTGTGCAAGACGCATGTGCTGATTTAACTTCAGCAGAGGTCTTCTTCCAGCAAACTTAAAAAGAGAAAAAAAAAAAAGAGGCAAGCAGGAGATGATACTTCGCCGTGGCACACGTCTACCCGGCATTGAATTAAAAATGATTTATGGGAGATTACAGTTCATCCTTACTTTAAAATACCAACAGATTGCAGAGCGAGAACTGCAGCATATGAAACATACTGCTAATACATTTTGCACAGTATGTGTCTGGGGATTTATATAATGTTAGCTGCGAGAACAGAAGGGTTCTTCCCTTTTTTTTTTTTTTCTTTTTTTT
>VZTH01018883.1:0-47683 GCA_013397815.1 Aleadryas rufinucha
AAAAAAAGAAAAAGAAGAAAGGCATATCTTAAACTGAAAGACTTAAGTGTCATCCTTTTGCTTTTTACCTTGAAGTGGTAGGAATCATATCTTCCAAAGACTAACCCAAGCTTGCAGCAGGCAAATGTTTGAGGTAGAGTGCTGGAGGTCTCTTTTTATTGTTATTAGTGGCACCTTACTTTTTCTGTAACATCTTCTGTCCATGTCCAAGATTGATCTGTGCTATTATTGAACATGATTTGGTTTTTTAATTCTGTTTTTGTGAAGCTTGCTTGAATATTAAGCTATGGCAAAGATAAATTACATTTAATAATTTTGCTAAACAAGCATTCAAATCTGTCACACAGCAAGCACAAGAAGCTAAGAAGCATTTTAAAGCTCTATATTAATTTATTCTAAAACACGGTCATGTCTTACATTAGGTTAAGTATATTGTATTGACTGACCTGTAAGATTTTCTAAACCAACGGAAAAGGGCTTTAAAATGGAAAGCATTAGAAATAAAAGAAAATTGTAGCTTTGCACTCCAGATTGCTGTGTATGAGACCCTTTGTAACAGAGATATGAGCACCAAATCATTTAATGCACCCAGTTGAAGGAAATGAGCAGTGTGATCAAATTAAAATTTGAAGAAGTAAATGTGAATATTTATGAGATATCTGGAAGTAAGAAATAGCCTTGTGATGAAAAATATTTCTACTTGCTACTTCAGTGGAGTAGGTTTTGTAGGTGGTTGTCATTTTTGTGGGTATCTACTTGCCTGCTGAATGCATGGGATAGATCCTCCCTAGCTGAAGAACAGGAGGATCTGATGCCTTTGCAGGGACTTTTCTTACAGATGAACCCTGTGATACCTACACTGGCATGCTTTAATGGCCACAACTCTCAGAAGCAGAGAAAATTTTCAGGCCAACCACTGGGACTTGGGAGTAGAAAGAAATGCTTTATCTCTTACATGACAATATCAAAATTGGATCAGAAAGTAAGTAAAAAATCATAGATAAAGAATTATCCTTGACAAGGGCAAGTATAGCCTGAAAGGGTTTTTGTCTTTGTAGTATCATAGAAATCAGCGGTGTGGAGCTGGATTCCTGCCTGCAACTTTCCTCTCCCTGACAGATCCCACATTTGCTATTCTCAAGACAGCATTTCTCTAAACACTGCTATGGAGAATGCTGTGTCTTGAAAGGCTCTTGGAGGAGTGTGTTTTAACATAATTTTCATGTGTCCAATCTCTTGTTCGGCCTTTCACACAAGAGGCACAACCTGGCACAAGAGAGGTTTCACGTGGAGGTGATAAGACCGATGGTAAGCAAACAGAGAAGTTTTTTTCCTATATATAGGCATATTATTGTGGTATTAACAGACATTATTAATATTTCCATTTAAGTCTATCAGTCAGGGTCTTAGCTATCAAAATTGCTGATTGCTAGTAGTGAAAATGAAATATTGTAGAATTACCTGGAATTAGGGAAACAAGTCTTGAGCAGTGAGGAAATAAAAAAAAATTATGTTTACACTGAAGTCCTGGATCTGAGATTTCCCCTCAAAGTTTGCAAGTTCTTGTTGGAGTTATATGTAAGGTTTTTGTTTTAGAAACCTACTGTGGGATATGGGATGCTGGCAGCAGCCTGAAGCTGATAATTTATAGTGAACAAGTGAAGAACTTCGCAGTCCTAAGTGTGCTTATGATCTACTCACAGCCTCATCTCAGGCCTTCCTCACCAGCCATTGCCCCACAGTAGTTACCCATTCTTCTCCTGGAGGTGATAATTTACTGTCAACACCAGATATTGTCTCACCTAAGAAACATGAGCAACTCCAAAATTTCTGTGTATTTCTATATTTTATGGCTTTATAAAGCTGTATCTGATCCTTGCTCTAAGAATAAGAAAATTTCTTCACTAAAATTTTTTGCTTATCATGCTATTCATGTTCCATTTTTATAGCTGGGAGTTCAAGTCAATGCCATACATTAAAAAATTGAAGTTGAACGTTGTTTCAATTTCCTCTGGCTATTTTGATAGGTAATATGAGCAAAGGGTGCCAGCACTTTATTTGCAACAAAACCAGGAAGTTTAAGAGGATAGCAGAGAAATTCTAGATTAACGAATTGTGTCAGCAGGTTTAAAGCTTCACTGATAAAAACAATTCATAGGGCCACTTTATGGATAGATTCATTGTAGGAATCTACTGGGTAAGTCATGGGACTAAGCTTGGTGTTAAGAAACTCCACTCTAGAACAGATTATATTTCAGTCTGTACTGTCATGTTAAATTAGGGTTCCAGTTTGCACTTTCATCCACATCTGATTGTCTACAATGCTTGGTTATTGATATATACTCCAACTAATATCTGAAGCAAACCGGCCAATTTACCATGTGGAGAAACATAGTCATAGAAAATTGAATCTTGCCTTTTCGGGCTGGGGCAACTCCAGTCTCTCAAGGCACAGGGCATAAGATGTGGGTTATTCTTTGTCATAATTAAATAAATACAGATTAGAAGAGCATAGCAAATCCCCCTGCAAATCCCCACTGAGTGGGTCTGGTATTGTGATTTGTCCTGGAACCATATCTGAACAAAACTCCTTTTTTTCTTTTCATTCTTTCTCTGCACACCAATGCTTCTGATTTTTACCAAGACAGCAAAAAGTGACAGAACAGAAAAGAAATGAGGCTGAAATGTTGCCTCGCTTAACTTCTTTAGAGTGCTCAGGATTATGCAGGAGACAAAAAAAAGCTACCCTCAAGAATTTTAAAACCAGTGTTGATTTCTTTCCAGACGTTTCTAAGATCATAACATCTGATTCTAAACAGAGCCTGAGGTCAGGAGTGCTTTTTTCACTTCGACTAATTTCCTGTATTCCAGTAATTTTGCTTCTTATTCCAGTTAATGCCAGAAAGTACAATTGCACAATCTGCAAACATGAATTGAACTGTACTTTTTCTGACCCTACAATGGAGTTTCTCAGTCAAGTACAGGAATATTTTGTCAATTAGGTCGATAGGCCTTTGAGACAATTTTTTCCAGCTTTCACAGAAAACTGTCCCTTTCTTTTGCCTCTCCAAAGTAATCAATGCCTTTCATTTTAGATTGCCATAGAATTATTGATTTTCTAATGCACAGTCTCTTATTAAACTCATTATACCTTCATTCTTACTAAACCATGGGGACTGAGAAATGCTTGAAGTGCAGACCCATTTCCCAACAATTGCTCAGTTGGAGATGATGTTAGAAGTTCAGGGTGACAAGTTGCTCAGACTGCCTGGATTATGTATTGTGTCCAAAACAATTAAGGGTTAAAAGGACTTCTACTTCCATAGTTATTAAAAAAAATTCTACAAGTATGTTTGTAAGAAATTTTCTGTTCACTGACAATAAAAATATTTTCCAGGCATTATGTGGCTGGTTTTTTCCAGGTTTGTTTTGGTGTGTGTGTGGGTGTGTGTGCGCACGCGCATAACCCCTTTATTAAGGGATTCTTAAATTTCTTAACGTCCCTGAAAATACATAAATTGAAACAAGCTCTGTGAATGTGTAAGATGTGACTAGAGATTATTTTTTTAAAAAAATTTAAAGTCTGTTCTCCCTGACCTTTCAACAGGAATGAGTTACTCATAATGCTTATATGACTCCAGAGTCTAAAAATACAACTGTAATGTAGATCTGAATTGCAGAATATATGGTGTCAAACAGAAAAGTATTGTCCCCTTCAGACTCCATTCTGGGAATAATAACTGGGTAAGAGTTCTTTAACATTCTTGCTAGAAATCTCTGTTCTGATCAGAGCTTTGTTTCCCCCTATGAATAAAATTCTCTCAGCAGAAGAAAGGGAGTATCATCCTGTGTTCTTTAAAAATTCACCTTTTCTAAATATTTTAAAAGTTTGTATCCATATTTTTCTGAATTCACTTTCTTGTATTTATGGGAATGATTATTTTGAGAGTGGAAGAACACTGTCTGCTTTCAGCTTTTCATGTCCTGAGAAAGTATGGAAGTGAGAAAGTAACTTCCATTTCTTAAAATGGTACCTTTCACAAAATAACTTTCTCTTTAATTGGAGAAAGCTACAGATATTTTTCCTATCTGAAAATTGAAAAATAAATATATGGAATTTAATCTGGATTTTTTTCTCCTTACTTACTACTGGAAGTCAGATTTTTAAAGGGAATTAGATGAGAATAAACCCCCCCAAAAAACAAAAAAATGCTTGTTTGTTTTTTTTTTTTTAAATTACATTATCATTTGCTTGGACTAAAAAATTTGGTGCATATTTCTGTGGGGAAAATTGCCATTTTCCGCTCAAATTCTAAATTTGTATATTTAAATTATAACTTTAGACCTGTTTAAAAGTCACCAACCACTGAAAAAAAATACATTCTTTCAAAATTACTGGATTCAAATGGGTAAATTCAGCCTTAGATCCTGCTCCAAGTATCTCTCCTCTTTTGAAAAGCAGGTAAGTTTAGTGTCAGCCAGCAGCAATCACCAGGAATGAAACACCTGTATTCATATAAATTAGCTGATGTGGATTGAAAAATCTTAGGAGAAGGGACCAGGTGGAAGTGGTCTGGGCAAAGTCACTCCTGGATCTGAGTGGGAGTCTACATTCAAAGAAGAGAGGATCTGAAACTTTTATGTCATCAGGTAAATCAAAGCTATTTATTATTTTAAAACCAAGAAAAATGTTTACATGAAAATTACATTTGAAACTTTAGAAATTATTTTTATAACTTGAAATCTTTTTGCTCTCTAGGGCTACAGTTTTCCAGAATATTTTCAAAATATTTTGAATTTGCATGAGTATTAAATCTTTCTATGGATTGTGTATTCCAGTGTTATAAATTGTATTTCAATTAAACAACAGTCTTTAATGCCAATGGTCTTCTTTCATCATTATCCCTAAAAAGAAAGTGCAACAAGTGACTCTTGATTTTGTGCCAGTTAATCCAATATGTCTAATATATTTTGTATTCTAGATCTATTGAGCTGTTCTTGTCTATTTGTATTGTAAGTTACATTAAAACCTTGTTTCCCATCGTGGGTATTGATTTATTAAAATGTGTTAGTTCAGAAACATCCAAAAGGATAAACCACCTAATTTTGTGATTATTTTTAAAACTAGAGTTGAAAGAGCATTGAATGCTCCTTTGAATTATATCTGCTTAAAAACTGTAGGAGTTTAAAAACCTTCTCATACTCTTTGTAGTGGAATTTTAAGTCTGTAATTTAAACTAAAGGGATGAAGCTGAGTTCAAAGCACCAGAATTGCAGAAGTTCTCAGGATAAGTAAACCTCAGTTGTTGAGCAAGAAAGCAAAAAGCAGATCAGGAGAGAAGAGATAGGAACGGGAAGAAATTGAATTTTTTTTTTGGTTGTTTTTATTCTTTTTACCTGAAAATCAGTCTCTGTTTCAAAGGCTCTTACAGTCAGAAAAAATGACTTTTGACCCCCACAGCTATCAGTAGGTTTTGAATTTCACATGCCCCATGAACCTACAGTGCTGGAGTGCAAGCTGCAGGGTGCTGGGGTCTTATGGGTATTTATGTAAGGGCTACAGCTGGGAATCCTGGATGTACCTTTTGGACTTTCCTCCTGTTTGCCTCATGCTCAGTTAGGTAAAAGCGCGTGCCACGATAAGTGCTTGGCTCAAGGTGGAATGACCAAAACGTTGTCTTCATTGTTTAGGTAATCCTCTGTCTACCAAATTCTGCGAACAACAGCTCTGATCACGTTCAGCTGGCAGCCTAAGTTCCTTAATCTTTTGTATAATAACCTCAACTAGGCTTCTGTGGAAGCAGCCAGACACTGAGGTGTGAGCTGGGGTGGAGAAGAGGACCGTGGCACACCGGTCATGCTGCAGCAGACGCGGTGCCAGGAGGCAAGGGCAGGAGATCTGTGCTGCAGGCTGAGCCATGGCCCTCGTAACAAAGCTTTTGTGACTATTGCAATTTGCTCATCCCCACAACGCTGTCATCTCAGTGCTTCGGTGAGGTGAAACGTGTAAGTGGTGTTCTAGCAGAAGTAATGGTGACTCCTAAGCCAGCCCTGGGTTGGGTTTCTGAGCTCCTAAGAGGAGTCAGAGCTCAGCCACGTCCTGCTGGATGAAGCAGGATTTGGACCATCCCTTGTGTAGTACCTGATTTTTTTCTGGGACTCTATAGAAACATCAGTTCCTGGCTTTTCGTTTTGGCTTCTCACCTCAAAACACAAGAATATTAAAAAAACCCAAAAGCCCCCAGAAAGCAAATACACTGTCTAGAGGCCAGATTATGGGCTCAACAAACTCCTGGGCTTTGAATTCAGGATGTCTTGACTCAAACTGCCCATACTGTTGGCGTGGCATAGCGATACTCTTAGGTGGTTACATAGCAAATATAACATTACTGGGAGCTACTATGTGTGTAAATCACAATGACAGAACCCATTTGTTCAAAAAAAGAACTGATGAAAGGGATAAAAGAAAACCTTGCAAAGAGATGCTGATTTGATTAATATTTTTGTGGGGAGGGAGGAGAATCCCTGCTTTATCAGCACTAGAGAAGTCTATCAAGACAGCTTGATTAATAGGAACAAATATTACTTGAATGTAGAATTGCAGAAATAAGATGAATTGTTATAATTCAGGAGTTTTATGAAATACCGGCTAGAAGATTCGAAATACACAGTATTAGTTTCTTTCAAAAAATTCTATAGAAGGAAGATTTACAGTAAGTCATTTCAGTTCTGAGCAAGATGAGAGTAAAATTAAGATACAGTCATGTAATATGAGATTTGGGAAAGATAACATTTTTTTACCATTACAATGTCTTAAACATTTTGTAAATCTGTACACAATTCAACACGAATTACTGATAAATTAACTTGTTTGATCAAATTTATCTTTTGTGACTAAGGTAAATTCTCATTTTTTACTTATTACTTCCTGCTTAAAGAGACCTCATTAAATAGCAAGAAATATACAAAGCATGAACATTTTCATACCTTTACAGGGCAAAACCTTTCTATTGAATTTCTTGTTTTATCTGGGTTTGGTTCTATGTTAAAAAAAAAAAATTCATTAGCCAGAACTTACAAGATTATGGGGGTCATCTGAATTTATTTCTATGAACAAATGGCAAATTTGGAAGTGGAATATTTCATGATATTTTGAAGTGGATAATTTCTGTTCTGGGCATAAGAAGTTTTACAATATAACAATTATTTTTGCTTGCTATTAAATAAAGAAAATATAGGGAGGTGTTAACTACTTTAAATATTGCCTTATAAGCAATAAAGCTGTGTAATATCAGTTTATATTCAGATAATGAATTATGACACGATCCTGAGTTTTTAGCTCCCACATCTGTTTGCTGGTGCCATGGATTGCACACCATCTGCATACTTAGTGATTTCCAGCTCCTAAACTTAGTTTAGGTATGAGATGAGGCACAAATAGAAACATGTGCACTGTCAGTAGCAACTGAGACAGATGGGAAAGCTGCACATCAAATGCTGTAGAAAACATGCATAATTTGGTGTGAGTGTAACAGTTTGGGGGAAAATGAATACATTTATTAACTCTTTTGAGAAGCTCATCAATAAGGTGGTCAATGCACCTGGAGGAGACTAATTGGCTCGTACCTGCACCTGCTGCTGGTTATCTTGAAATAATTCTGTTTATAGGAATCCAAAACCTATAGAAACTTTCCCTGTCATGGGTCTGGCTTGACTCTTACAGCTGTCATTGCAGATCCTGCTTAACTGTCCCACAGCCACTGAGACTATCCCAGGCATATGCCTGGTGTGACCAGAGGTTGCCTTTCCCTGTCTTTCATGGGATGCCTGGAATCCTGCTGTGGCTTGGCATGTAGTAACGAGAGCCCTTCCACAACCCCCTCCCAAACACACATGGTCTGAGCTTAAAAGTCTCACCCATATTGCAGCCATATTGCTGTGATAATACCGAGTATTCTTAAGGGATATCAATAACTACGTAAATTTGGTTTTAGAAGTGTAAGCTGTGTGTAGATGAACTGGCTGGATACTTTAGGATGCACATTGCATAGCCAACACTTTTATTCCCTTAGCACTCTGTACCTTTTTTCTGGGTTGTTTTGGCACAGGACAGACTGTCAGGTTTAATCACCTTGAAAGTTTCAGGGAGGATGTTCAAGAATTTTAGGGTAATATGTTTGCAAAACAAGTGTCCTGAGTGGAAAGATTTTTGTTTTTCAGGCTTGCATACTATGGCTAAAAAAAGGAAACATTTTTACCAGAAAATACTTCCACTTAAAAAAGAATCTGAGCTCTCTTTAGAGAAATTGAGAGTCTATATTTGTAGAAATCTTTGTTTGAGTCCAAATCTCACAGTTCAAACCAGTCATAATTAAATGCAAGGAGAATTTCACCACCTTTGATCACTTTCATGTGCTGTGTGACACCTGGGTAGGTGGTTTTTTATATTTTCCCTGCTTGCTTTTGGCATAGCTATGAAAGACATGACAGGTATTTCAGAAACATGGGAGTATTTTGGTTTTTTATATAATAAAAAAATATTTTGATGTGATTTCTATGGTGGGTGTCTATAGAGGGCTGAGCAGTGATAAACAGCCCTGTGAATGCAGTCTGTAAGGGATGTTCAGACTTAAGCCAACAAGAGCTCCCTGATGAAGAAAAGCATGGCTGGAAAGCAAGTGAGAAACACAATGCAGCCTCTCATTCTTTTGGGGATGGTGTGTGCGTATCTGAAACCACAGCTTGGTCTGCTGCTTGAAAAGGTTGCTCGGGGTTAAGTTCTGCCATATGATTTTGGCATCTGGCTATGATTAGAGTCAGTGGGGGTCCTCTGTACGCATCTGAGGGCACAGTATGACCCTTTCTGCTTGTTTTCACTTGCTATATTTTTGTGCTATGGCACCTCTGAGCAGGGACAATCTCAACTGTTCTTTCACTTTAAAGGCCCTCTGTGAGGAAAGTTATTCTTGTGTTTCCTTTTATTCTCTGACCAGTCCTTAGCCTTCTTTCATTACTTCCTTTCTTGTTGATTTATTAAGCTACTAATGTGCAGATCCCAGTCTATAAAAATTAAAACTTCAATCTGAAAGAAAAAATAACCAAGTAGATAATGTAAGTACAATATAATAGCACAAGCAGCTACGAGCAGACATAGTGTATTTCATTTTCGGACATCTTCTAAAGGATAAAGAGCAGTTCAGTCAAATTAAAAATGTGGAGAGATTTTCCTTCAAGCCACATTGAGCAATCAAGTCTAAAAAACAAGCCGTACTGTGCTCCTGAAGCAGATAATAGTATCAGTAATGAGGTATTACTATTAGGAGTAAATGGCTCCTGTAAAATAATAAACTGATTTAATGAGCCAAATGATGATAAGGTACTTTTCATGGATATACCAGAGGCAGAAATTTTTTCATAGGGTTGGTGTCCTAACTTGATATTCTGACTGCAAAGCTCTAGGAGGCTTTAGACTTATGATAGTGTTGTGATTACCATGATGGAAATTGAAGTGGGACACCAGAATTTGTTGCACCATAGAGGAAGAATTAGATGCCTTGGAAAAGTTATCTATAGGAAGCATGTTTTTGCATGCAGGTAGCCCACAGGGAATGATAAACAGTAAAGGAGTCCACCTCTGTCATTGGAGCACGCATGAAAAGTTAAGGAGCCAGGGAAGGACCTCCATATAAGAGGACAGAGAGAAAGAATGAAGACCCTTGAATGGAGAAAGACTTTCTCTATTCAAGATTGTCTTCTGCTTTGTGGACAAATTAGTCTGGTCTTGGTGAACTGTGTACCTTTCCTTAATCTTGTATTGCTTATTCCTATATACAGTGGAGTGGATTCCTGATTTCCAGCAGGCAGGAGGCTATCTGCTCTGAAGAATCAGAACCCCTTGTTGTCTCCAAAATACTGTGATTTCCCCATAGCTGGAACTGCCACAGGAGTTTCTTGTCCTTTTTCCCAAATGGAAAAGGCTCTAAATAAAATTACCTTAACACTTTGATGATCTGCCAGAGTGAGACACAGGAGGAAGTCACAGTTTGTAGAGGGAATTGCTGAGCTGTGTGGTCTGATGCTGTAGCTGATCCTGTCTTGAAGAGGAGGTTGGACTAGACACCTTCAGGTGTCCCTTCCAGCTTGAACTATTCAATGATTTTATGAGACTAGGATTCCAAATACCTTTTCACCTAACTAAGCTTTCAAGCAGATTCAGGGAAAGTCATCATGTGACTGTTAAGACAGCCATTTTTTTTTTGAGAGAGCTCAAATTATCATATAATTGAAAGATTTTTTTTTTTTTAAATTTTAGTAAATAGATAAAAAGGTGCCATATTTACAGTGAGCTTTTATATTATTGCATTTTACTATTATCTGTATCACACTACTGAACAGCATTGAGTTCTGTTTCCTCTGTCTCCTTGAAAATGTTCATGTCTGACAGGTAGAAGTTCCTATCAAGAACATGGAAGGAATTTGGGAGTTCTCTAATTATCTGGGGCCACTTCATGTTGGCTTTGGTTTGGTCCTTTTTTTTTTTTTTCAATACAAGTGAAAGAAGGAAATAGTCCCAGTAGAAAACTTCCCTAGTAATATTTTAAAGGAAACTTGCCTCTCAGGATACAACGCTCAGATTCTAGATGAAACCAATGGCACTTTCTATTTGTTGGGTCCCCAATGTACATGAAACAAGAAGCAGACTTTGGTTCAAAAATTACATAGTCCTTGTGAGTTTTTCCTTTGCCTGGAATTCCCCAGTAGCTGATGACTTGAATGTAACATTGATTTTAAGTAAAAATGTCATGTCAAAACAACTTTGATCCTAGTCTAAGAAAAAGAAATAAAGCACTAAATAAGTGTAAATACAGATTTTTCTTATACTGCCTATTCTGAAAATTGGAGTTTTCGACCTTTTTTGTTTTGTTTTTATTACTTTTCAGCTGTAGAAACACTTTCAAACAGTTTCTACAGCCTTGATGAATATAGCAGAAGACTTATGAACAGTTTTCTTTGGGGGAAATGCAAATATTTTAGTTGCAAAGTGTTTGTTTATGCAGAGATATCCCTGAGTTCAACAATAATTCAAATAAAATATTTTAAAATCCTAGGAATTTTTACTGACGATTCTTCTGAAACTTAAAAATGTCCTTATATGTCTTAATAATAAGAGTTATGAATTTGTGGAAGAAAAAGAAGAGATGAAAAAACACTGTTGAAGGGATTTGGAGAGTTCAAAATAGGTATAAAGGACAAGTCTGCCTTCCATGTATTAGTAAGAGAGAGAGAAAGAAAAAAAAAAAGATTTACTCCCAGTTTCCAAAATATGAGATCCAAAGCATAAAACTACAAAAAACCTAAAGAAGTATCACCTCACCTTTTATTCTTCAACTTTATTTTCTCAGTATACATTTTTCAGTGAAAAAATTGTCCATGAAATAGGTAAAAAGAAGTTCCTGACACTTATACTAGCAATTTATTGTCTCATGGGAGATGTACTATGCATTTGTTATCAAATTCTCTTTATAAGGTGTTGTGGGTTTTTTAGTTATTGTTTAGGTCTATATATTTGAACTGATTTCCTTGGTTTTCTGTTGAATATCTAAAAAAAAATTGGTTTGTTGTTTCTGACTTTTTGTTTAGAGAAACATATCACAAAGATATGTATTCTCCCACAAGAATATGAAAAGTGTTCGCTGGAAAAAAGCTTCATTATCGATAACATTCAGAGTATTATGTCATCTGAGAATACCTGACCTTTGCCTTCTTGGTTTCACATTTCTGGTATGTTTCTGTTAACAGTTTCCTGAATGTTTATGCAGTGTTGTGCATTTCCTATGAAACTGGCCACGCACAATGTATTTTCCTTGCAAGTCGCCTTCGAAAAACTTATCACTGCTTAGCGGTTTTGTGATGGGCTCAATTATGTCTCACTGGCAGTGTTAAGTGTGTGTGTAACATAATGTTATCAGTAAAAGCTATCTCTTTAGGCAAAGGCACGAGGGAACCATCAAATGCTGTATTCTGACAAACAGATGTCAGTCAAAATGGCTCATATCCCAACAGCTGTTGGGAGTATTACATGGGGGACTAAGGTCCAGGAGAATGATACAGCCTTTGCTTGGTAAATCATTGCTTGGAGAAAGAGAGACTCCTTTTCTTTGGAGATTGCAGTGTCTGAAGGTTATGTTAACTGTTTAATCTGTTTTGACAAAAACCTGATTAAATAATGGAACAAGAGAGAAAACGTACGTTTGGTGAATATTTATAAAGCTGAGTATACGGTCTAGCGGATCTCTAGTCTGGTAAAACCCCTCCATCTGCTTTTCTCTGCATAGTTGTAATTCTTGACCAGTGATTGCGATGAGCTTTCAGTTCAGAGGCCTACAGGGCTTCTAGGAGAGAGTAGAAATATAGAATGTCTTCTTGGTACAGAGAAACACATTTTACCTTTGAAGTAAATACTTCAGAAGCATCCTTGGATTCAGTGTGTTCGAGTGTGGTGGTTGGTCATTTTTTCTCCATGTATGTCTGAGGTCTTCTGCATGACTGATGAACATAGATGATCTGTTATGTGCTTTCACCAGGTAATTTTTGAATATCTATATCTGGTTCCCCTGCCCAGACTATCAGAAAAAAAACCCCAACAAAACAACATCCTAATAACCTTTTTTTCCGTAGACCCATTGCCAACATTGCCACAAGAGCAAGTGTATATTTTAGTGCTGTAAATTTCCAGTGATCACTGCATCTGACAGCATATCAATATGATTTCCTTTTCATGCTTGCAATTTTTGTTGTTCCATTAGCACTGATAATAGTTATCTCTGCATAGATAAATGGAATTCCTTACCCCTAATTAATATGTCATTCAAATAAATGATATGTATGCTTCTACCTTTTTAAAGTTACTTGAATTAAAGGAAGACATTTATTGTTCAAATATCTAGTCATATATAATCTTCCTGTGATTTTTTCCCCCATTGATTCATATCCACTATGTATTTTGAATGATACAACTTGAAAGCTCGTATTTGAAAGGTGTATGTTAAGGAAACTTCCCAGTCTGACCATTCACAAGACTCTCTGGCAGTATTGTGATGTCTGTAGCAAACTGCTACAATTCATGAATGGAAATAACATTATTTTTAGATGACAATGCAATGCAGTCAATTTGGATTCTTGACACAGTCAGTGGGTTTGTTTTTACACTTCCCCACCATAATTCTACAGTTAGAAATTGCAATTAGAATGTGCAATTGAAATTGCAGTTAGAAAGTGCAATTATTCCATTAAGAGATTCAGAAAATAAAACATCTGCTTTTTCTGAACACTCGTTCTTCAGTCTTGGCATCTATTTTTTGATTTGAATGAGAAAGGATGAAGTCTTTTACATGAGTTTCATCCCAGCACATTTAATGGGAACTCTTTCATGAACAGAAATGGGAGCAGCAGCAAGGTTGTGCAACAACCCCTGCATACAAATTGCCTAAATGTTTTTGAAAAAAGATGAGGACAGGAAATTTTTAGAATCAAAAGTGGCAGTAAGGAACAAAAATGTTACTATTAATAGAAATTCCTTCCATGTTCCTTCCTTGGATGTGGCTGTAGAGATGAAAGTTTCCTTGCACTCTGCTATGTTTATGGCAGAGATGGAAGTTCTGCTTTAACTGACATCGTCCAATTCCCCTTTATGAGACAGTTAACAAGTGCTTAGAAATTTTGCCAAAATATTACTCAATTAGGTTGATATATTCTATGTCAGATATCTGCATGAGCCAAAACACCTCTGTGTCAAGCAGCGGGGCTGAGAAAGTACATTGTTTTACCACATTGCCTGTGGAGTGCTCTAGCTCAATATCCAAAAATGAACAGGAATTTAAATATATTCCTTGTCATTACCTCCATACCTTCATAAGGAGAAGAGGACTAAATTTCTGCTACAGCTTGTCCACTTTGCCTCCACATCCCCAATATAATGCAGAGTAGGTTGACTTTGATTTTGATTTTATTGATATAAATACTAGATTTCTGTACTTCAGCCAGTAACCTGATAATATCGTCCTGCACGTCACAGAAATATGAATTCCTTTAGGACAGGAAAAAGATTTTTCTTTCCTAAACTTTTCTTTTTTCTCATCAACAATTTGTCATTTCTTAAATGTAAAGATATTAAAATAAACTACAATAGTGAAAAGTAATTCTGGGCCTAAAAAATTACTGCAGTAGCCTTAGGAAAATACTAAATGGACCACCTATTGAAGGGATCCTGCATTTGAAAGGTGGATACTCTTTTTGTCCAATGATTGAAACTGATCTTGTCACCAAGTTATCTTGGTGAGGCTGGCTGTGCAGGGAGGTTTCATCTCTGGGGATGACAATAGAAAGAAGGGGCAGGATGTCAGGATCACCATTTCCACAGTTCAGGGACTTTGGCTCAGTGGGCTTTCAGCAAGCTAAGATTGTGGGCTGGTAGGAAGTCGAACATGTTTACAACAACCCAATAAAAAATGTGTCCAAACTGATTTTATTTCCCCCAAACGGTACTCTGTTTTCAACAAAATAACAAATTATAAAGGAAAATATTTTGTTGGATTTTTTCCCCAACTAGCTCTAGAATATAAAATTACAATACGAAGGCTGGATAGAAGATGACACAATCATGAGGAGTACCAATTTATTTTTTAAGGGATAGAATTAACCTTAAATATTGAAAATTATTTAAGATACTGTGGGTGCTCTTCTGGTATGCAGAACCTTGTTAGCACTGACCAGAAAGTTACTTACTGGTTCAGACCCTTTAGATCCACAGACATGAATGAATTGGTGCTGTTTTTGCTGAATGGGTTTCACAAAATTAATATTAAGAAAATGTATTGCCTTCAGTATGATTGATGTTGTGGCACGAAGAAAGGATGAGAAATTTATGGAGTAATTTGCTTTCACTTGCGGAAGAAACAGCTGCATTGAAAATCTATCAGGAGAAAATTAAAGTAAGGCTGAAATAAGCAGCCACGTTAGTCTTCAGTAGCAATGCTGAAACGGAAAAATTGAAGACTTTGAAAATTTGAAATGCTAATGAGCAATAGAAAAGAATAGCCAGTTTAATTTAATTTTGATACTGTATACAGAATGATGTTCTATCTTAATAGAGTAGACCATGTGACAAAATTTCTCTTTCTATTTTTATCACAAGATTGATTCCTTTCACTTTACAGAAGAGTGCTGTTTTGTTGCACCTTAGTAACCATCCTTACTGAGATGCAAACATTGATCTCTATCCTGTTTTATGTATATTTTAATGAATTTCATAGGTTTTGCATTCAGGTCTTAATTACTTTCATATAAAATACTCTGCATACAAGAAGACAGGGAATCTGAGTGCACTGCCACAGTAATTCTACTGCATAAATCTGCTACCCTGGAAGATCTAAATAGATTGCATTTTCTATTTACTGTGAAGCAAAGATGAAAACTAAATATGAAAATTAGTTTTTTTTATTTGGAGACTAATATTAAAAAAATTGGAGGCTTTAATTTCTCATGAAAAGGCAGTGATGGCTGTTTTTGGTATGAAAATGAATAAAAAATTGTTCTTCTGTAAGTTTAATTATTTTTATTTAAAATTATATAAATTAACAGGCTTTATCAAGCACATGGAAGTCTGCCTGTTTCCATGCTGAAGAAAATGGATATTTAAATATGAGAGCACAATGCTGAATTTCTGAAAGAAATAAGGACTAGATCCAGTAAACCTGATGAACTTGGATCTGCAGAGACTGAGGTGTGAGAAGACTGAGGCTGCTTAACCCACTCTTTAGGCAACAGCTCTGTAAATGAAAACTGCATGCTGTTCCAAGGTTCCCTGTTACAACACATACGAGAATCCATGTGCTGTTGGTGAACAAAAGACCAACACAGAAGATGGTGGGAGACCTCAGCAGGCATCCGTCTCCTACCATCATCCAACATAGCCCTTTATACCTGTCTCTTACGTCCCTCACATGCTTCTTGTTAAAGAAATCAGCACACACCTGCATTCCAAGTTGGTTTTCTGTCTTCCCAGGGATACAGCTGTAACTTATCAAAGTTGAGGCTGCCTGCAGCCCATTCTTGTATCCCTACAATGTGCCTCAGAAGAAGATGCAAACTCATCATCCTGTTTGGATGGGAAGCTGCTGGAATCTGTGCAGAGGTGTTTTAAGCCACACAAAATGGAAACACTGCTCTCAGGCATGTTTCTGCAATGCCATCTTCTTCCTCAATAGGAATGCCTCTGGTCTCTTCAAATCCAAGTGCTAGATGTCCACTTGAAGACAGGTATCTGTAATCTTTCTTCCAAAGGAGGAAATTCTCCTTACAGGAGGTTAAGTTTGTTATTTCTACAGCTGCGTATTTCTTCTGGTCATGCATCTTAGAGCAGTTGCTCCATTGGTGCTTCAGGCTATGGAGATTCAAACTCACATCTCTTCTAGGCTCTTTTGGCAGGTGAGGACACTTCAACATGCCTTAGGAGAGGGAAAGAGAGAAGGAAAAAGTTATTACAGACCAGTGGACTAATGTGTATTACTCTCATCTCAGACAATGATGTACAGGTTTTTAGGCTGTTTTCTGACATGAATCCCTCACTGTAAAGTTCTGGGCACAGGTACTGTCAAATGTGAGGATACTTGCAGGAGGGACTCTTCATAGGCAAACCAAGGAACTATCCAGTTCCTCCATGAGTGCCATAATGACTGATTAGCTGCACAAAAGAACAAGTTACAAGCTGTAGGGAACCACCTCCAATGGAATAGCAGACAGGGCTAGCTTGAGTTCAGAAAATAACATTTTGTGCCTAAAAGTTCCTGGTTTTCATGCTTTTTTTTTAATTACAGAAAGACTGGTAAGCTTTGGGATTGGGTCATGGGGGTTCTGATATAAATTCTAGATAACACTACAGCAATTTTATCAATAAAATGTTTTTATACAAAATGTGATTATAAAAAAAATTAGAAAAAGCGGGGAAAACTCTTAGAAAAATGTTTAATAATATAATTCTTGGTAACCAAATAACAGAAATTCTTGTCCCCTGCAAATCGTGTTAAGGTATCTGCATAAAACAGATCAGATTTTACAGCAAAACTTGCCTGGACCCGAGAGGACAGTATGAAGCTGTGTCACGGGAGGTTTAGGTTGGATGTTAGGAAAATGTTCTTCACCCAGAGGGTGGTTGGGCACTGGAACAGGCTCCCTATGGAGGTGGTCACAGCCCCAAGCCTTTACAAACAGTAGAAGAACTGTTTGTAAAAACTTGCAGGCACATGGTGTGATGCTTTGGGCTGTCCTGTGCAGGGCCAGGAGTTGGACTTTGATGGTCCTTGTACATCTCTTCCAGCTCAAGATATTCTCTGATTCTATGAATGAGGCATTTTTTCTAATTTTCCTATGGACAATGACTGCTCAGTTTTTGAAGTTGCTGATCTGGACCTGTAGTGCCAATTGGCAAAGACATCAGCTGTACCAATTTGTAATTAGACAGAAAATAAACAATCCTACCTCTTGCAGGGGGCTTGAAAAACTGTCTCAATGATACCATATTTCAGAAGAAATTTAAATGTGTCTTGAACTTGAGGCATCCAGTGGAGAGGTGAGAGATGATTTTCAAGACTCCTTGTATACATACTATTTGATGAGTTGAGCAGTAATTTGTTTATGAGTCAGGGAAATTTCATCAGTGATTTTGTGTGAATCAAATGACATTTGGGCAGTCATCCACATGACAGAGACCATTTGATTCCAAAGGCTAACTGATATGGTGCAGCTCACAACTATAGAGTTAAATTATTTTAGTCTTAACTCACCTATTTTTGGTATTAACTTGTAGTTTGTGTCTAGGAGCTTTTTAAAGACAGTGCTAATTGGTAGGAGTTGAAAGTACAACGGGGACTATGGTGAGAATGATGATAAGGTAGTGGCTATAGGTTTCCTTTGACACAGTTTTTTTTACTACAGAATACAAAAGGTATTGCAGAGGAACCCAGAGCTTCAGTTGAACACTACCCCACGGGCAAGTTTCTTTGTTCTCTTCTCTGAGTTCTAATTGGATGCATGCTGTACAACAGAATAGGAGGTAGACATTTTGTGGGTCAGGCTGATTTATATATTTCTTAACCACTCCTTTTCTGCTCAGCAAGAAAGTTTCTAAACAGTTTGTGCAGTGAATTCTCTTGTAGTTGAGCAGGTCCTGTGTCAGTGTAGTTGACTTGCATTTAATGTTTTGGAGGAGTGTCTCCTAAATTCTGAATTCCTAAAATAGCTGTTCTTTAATGCCTGGAGCTCTAAATTTTCACCCTCACTCAAACTCAAATGCTATGTCTACCCCTGACCATTTCCAGTCTTATCCTCCAAAAAACGGGACACATTTTCTGCTGCAAACACAGTCCTGTTAACTCACCACATCTTGCAGAATTCAGCAATGTACTGAAATCCACAGCCACTGCTGTCCCTAGCATTACCCTAATCCTAGCCATATATTTTCTCTGATTAGTATTCTTACCGTTGTGTAAATTTCCCAGTCCAAATCAGTTTAATCAACCTGTTTGTGAGCTCATTATGAAGCCCTGTAGACCTTGCTGTCTGAAGTTGTATAAAGAGATTTCTATCCAGATTCAAGAAGCATGTTATGCCAGAGGTGAAATTCATATATTAAGTTAGGTAGATGTCACAGTGATGGTGTAATGCTTAAGTTTGGAGTTACCTTAATCTTTCAGTGTGGGGAAAAGTAAATACCAGTTGGCTTGCTGGTGTGTCTTTAATGCTTGTTTAATCTAGAAAGATTGGTGATCAGTCAGGAGAGTGGGTAAAAGATGAGAGGTAGAGGAGGGGTTTGGAGGAGAAGAACTGTAGAATTTTATTAATTCCTAAATTCTTCAACTCTGATGACATCAGGAAAAGGGCTGTTACTGCCAGAAGCTTAAGATCTCATTGTACTGATGAGATTGGAAAATCCTACATAACTAAAATGCAATGCTTACAGAAATACATGAGCAGAAATGTTCTGTTTAACTTCAGATAATGATGTTTTTGTAATGATTAAGACCAGCTTTAGCATTGGCAAGAGAGTCAAGATTCAGAAAAACAGCATCTGAGGAATTGGCTTATGGCTCTTTTCTACAGAAGTCACAAAGCTGAGGTAAGCGTGGTAGAGATAGAGGCCAGTGTTGTCCAATGAAGAAGGTGGTGTTTTGTCATCATACTCAAACTGCAGGTTAATCATGAAAATATGAAAATGGAGAATCTTTTCTTTCCAGTTCAAGGACTCCACTCTTTCTGAAGTTGTCTGCCTTTGTCCTGATTGCATTTTAGCAGAGGAGTTCTGTCATTCCAAGAGGGAATACTTCCACGCAAAGATTTGCTGTTTCAAAGTTAGCTGTAACTTAACATGCACTAATTTATCATAAAATTTACTCCTAAGGTGGAAAGAGGAAAATAATGGCAATGTAAGTTGTTCTGTTGTAAGATTATATTCCATTTCAGTGGGAACTGGAGGCACTGAATGTCTTGCAGGATCAGTAATTTAATATTTATAAATGGGTTAGAAGTGAGCCAAGTAAAGTATATCCTGTTTGTAGGGGAATTTCAGCCACACTGAACACGCTTAGGATGAGAACTGTATTTTTACAGGAGAAGGAAGTCAGACCCATTGCTGAACCATTTTACACGAGGCTGGGCAAGGCTTGCTTTCTTCCTGAGAGCTAGAATCCTGCAACAAAGGAAAAGGAAAATGTTTCTTACCTTTTTCCTGCCTCCCAAGGAATGCAATATTGTCTGCTGGGTAAATGACATGTCAGTGACATTAGTGTATGAAATCTGTACAAGAAGGAAAGTACAGAAATGAAACTTGGCAGAATTCTTTGGCCTGATCCTGCTGTTTGCATAAAAGAAAGATTCTCGGAGTAGTATGAGCTCCTGTCTTTTGACTGAAAGCTCCATGGATCCATAAATTGCTCACACAGATTATTAAACTGCTGATTTATATGGTTTCATTTTTAAGCAAATAGTTGATAATACATTCATAAAGAGATTAATAATGTAATTGTTAATACATGGTTTGGTATGTTTTATTTCTTGAAAGAACCTGTTTTCACATGAGGTACTGAATGTATGAGATGGGAGTTACACTGTCACTAACTTTGTGCTCTTCCAAGCTGCATAATTCTGAACTGTGAAAAGGCTAATCTGATATGCACTCCTGTTATTTTTAATGTGAGCATTACAAATCTCAGAGGAAAGCCATTATACAATATTTATGCAAAGCTATGTGAATACCCTGTTATCCCCTGCAAGCTTTGCTTCCTCTTGCTGGACATTATGTGGTGACAATAACCAGGCAGCACTCACTTGTGGAATTTACAGAGAGATTATGTAGTCCCTAAATTGAGTGGACCACAGGCAAGGCTTGGATGCTGCTAGGGAAATAAAGTGAAAAAATGCTTTCTCTTTTGTTCCCTCAGTAGTTGTTTAATATAAAATGCATTACTTTTGGTATTTAAATAAATTAACTGACAGCTGTAAGAGATCAGTTTTGTAACATTCAGCAAGGTATTTGATATTTGCAAACATAAAGGTCTTAGTAAAATATCCATTAAAAACCTGAAAGAAAAAGAATGTGGTACTTTGCAATCTGGGTTAAACAAGGTTCAGGGGGAGATGTAGAACCTTTTACTAGACCTGCTGATATAATTAGAAAAAACAGACAACTATAAAGGCACGAAAACCTTTCAGCCTGTGAAATATGAGGCATCAACCTTCAAAACTCAGCACTAGTTAAGAACAGTTAAGTTGCTCAGAACTCAGCTAGAGACTGAGACAAAATCTGCTTAGTATCAATAGAGCAAGGTGCTCCAAGAGAATATCCTAACAAGGGAAGAGCCCAGGTGGAGCTGAGAGGGGAAGAAGAATGAAATAATTTTTGATGATAAGTTTGATTAGTTAGAAGTTTAAAGGGGGGATGGGGAAAGTAAATCACAGGCTGACAGAAAAGCAGAATCTTTTTTGTGTTTTTGATTTTTAATGTTCAGGGCAGGTACAAATTTGAGTTTCTGTAGGATACAACTGCACTGTAACATAGTTATCCTTTTCCTGTGCAACAATATATGCAATGTGTATATATCTAAGGAGGCATTTTTAAAAATCAGAAAAAGCTGTCATCTTTGATATGGTTAAGGAAACAAGCTAAGCACATGTCACATTACGTACTCCTGGAGGCTATGGCCTTTTGGCATAGGCATTTCTACCGCCTAGGAGAATCAATGACACAGAGTATTGCCAGGTTAAAAAAATAGTTTTCCATCAATTTTATTAAAAAGCTGTGCATGGGACTCATGCCAGATAGAGTGTAGCTTTCCATGGAGTCACTGAAAAAAGTTTTTGCAAAGTGTGGATACTGTCTAAAGGAGTTAGAGACTCTTGAAAAGATTTTTTTTTTCCTCTGGGTAACTCATCAATGACCATCAGATTTTGTATGGGAGAAAAACAATTATCCTGTAAGTATTAAATTCAAAAGTGGTCTCTGTTTCCACCCAGAAGAATTTTCACCTCTACTGAACTTTTGAACTGTTCTTTGTGACATGAGGTAAAGAAACCAATCAGAACGATAGGTCAAAAACCTGCAGTGACTAGATGGGGATTATTTTTTATTTTGTTTATTGACATTTGTGTAGACAGTGAAAGAGAGTTTTGTTGCCCACCCCCTCCCCAGTGTATTTTTCCAAGTCTACAAATAAAAGAAATGTTAGCTTGTATGTATATGTCATTGTCTATTGTACTACCACAACACAGTTTTGTATTTTTATGTGTATGCAAGAAGAGGGTGCAGATGTTATTTCATGTGGGCATGGAAGAAGGTTCAGCAGAAAGTTGTGTATTTAAAGGAAGAAAGGATCAGTCCTGAGGGACTGGCTCAGAAAGAAAGTACTTAAGCCTTAACTATGTCCACATTCTCCTCCTACAGAACTAATATTTTTTTCTGATGTGTTGAAGTTAGAGTTTTCAGGAGAAAGGGGCAATAGCTGGGAACTGTCTGAATTTTAAGCTCAGCTGAGTAATTCCGTCCAACTCTCTAGCAATGGAATGCTAAGCACAGATGGAGTGGTGATATACTGGGCCGGGGGAGCTGCCCAGACTGTTTGTTGTTCCAAGTATTTGATTTTGTGAATAGCAATAAAGCCTTTTTCATTGACCCCTGAAGGATTAATTTCTTAATTTAGCACTCAGAGGCAAAGAAGCCTAGAGAAAAAAAATATTGGATATCCATATAATGAATTGCAGTGTTTATAGTTTGTACAAGGTACAAGCCCCATAATCTGCTGATTGCAGTTGAATTTGAGAAGTGCTAATTCATGAGCTTTGACATTCCAATTATTTTGTTATTAATACATTCTGCATCCACCCTGTGCTGCTGTTTTAGCATCACTTCAATAGCTCGGCTAAACAACACTAAAGACAGACAATGGGAAAAGCCATACAACGGCTTTTTCCTAAAGGAGAGTGTGGGAAATTTAATGAGACTTTTATTTGATTTAAAGTGGCTGCTTTTCAAAGCAGAAATGCAGGGTGTTGTTAAATTATGCTGACAAAGGAAGGTAGAAAGTGAGCAAAAATTCAATTCCACTGAAATTTTAGACTTGTTAGAAAAATAATTTTTGTGCTTGGCATGTTTATTGGTGGTCTGATGCAAACAGCTTAATATTTCTCAAAAGTGTTGCATTCATTTTTAGTTATAAATTGTTCTTTCTCATACTCTCTGTTGGATGGATTAAGCTACAATGATAATTATCCAAGTCACATAGCCCTATAATTAAAGCATGTAAGAAGGGAAACAAATATAAAGGAATACAGATGATTACCTGAAAGTGCTTTGCAAGGAGTAAATTATTCCTGATTACAATGGAATTAGTACAGGAATAAAACAGTGATATGACTTTAATGTTGTGACATACAGACTGTGTATTATGATAATTCCAGGCCACCTTTCTTAGACAGAATAAAGAAGCCAAGGCATTTAAAACTAGATAGGAGTTAAGACAGCACAACTGCCTGGATTTGCATATGGTGGGGCAGTCAAAGATAATACCTAATTCTCTTATGTGAGACTAAAAGCCCTTCTGGTGATGTGATTCAGCCAATCTGCCTGTGTCATGCTGGACATCTGATGCTCCCGGGCCCTGGAATGCTGCTCTGCGGCATTAGTGTACCAGGAGCAGGACATGACCCTCTTCTAATAGGTCTGAAACTGCTTAGGCAGGATTTTTTCAATCCTGAATATGACCTTATTGAATTTAGGTATTCTTTTCTCTGCTATACAGACCTAGGAAGAGAAGAGATGATTTTTAAACTACCCCTAGCTTGCCCCATACCACTATCTGGCACATGAAGAAACAAATGGGGACCACCACATTATACACCTAAGGGCAACATCAGAGGCCCTGGAGATCCAGATTTTCCCCTCTGACCAAAATGATGGAAGATATGAAACTTCAACAACAAATGACATCATTTTTAGTACTGCTGATAATTGCCCTTGGTAGCAGTAAAGATGCACTATTTGTGGAAATTTCTATTCTGAACACCTCAGAGTTCAAGGCATATACATGAGCTAGCCAAGTGGTAATAAGCTAGAGTCCCTACTTATGTTCTCTAAATAATAACATTCTTAAGCAATTTAGTGGCACATTTTAAGTTGTTGTAAGTAATGAAATCAGGTGCTTACTGTATTCCAAGGATGTTTGCTTAGTGCATATAATGGTTACACAATTTTTCTGGGGTTAGTTCTCAAGAAAGTGATTTGATTTTTCTTTCACATTTAATGTAACATTAAAATAATTTATTTTTAGTGGTGAAAGAATGTTCATATGGACAAATATTTTCATTAACAGGGGCTAAACCCCAGGCTTTTTAAAGACCATTGCAATGTGTTTAGTGAACACCCCAATGGTTGCTTGGGTTTTAGTTTTGTTTTGCCAAATAAAAACCTCCTTCTTGGAGAACTTTGATAATAATTTTCTATTGCAAAGACAGATGACCCCCTTTAGTGGAAGGAAAGAACTTTTTGTCTCTGGACGTAATAATGTAGTAGGAATCAAATCATTAATATCAACATTCATGCATTTGTTACCGGCCTATTCTGCCTGTGAGTGACTGCAATAACCTCTTTTCTGGCATTTATGTGCATTTTATATCAGAAACACATTTTAGAATTCATTTGACTTCTTCAGGAGCTGGAGACGGGGAAAGTAATTTTCACAGCTTTCTGAAAAACAGCCTTTTTCTGCAGCTGCTCAGCCCAGGAATACTTCTCAAGCTGATAACAATTTTAGCCCTAGTCTGAAAAAAAAACAGAGCCTTACAGTTAGCCAGCATTCATGCTAAATAGAAAACATAGTGGAAAAGTGTGATTTACAGATATTTTCTAGTCACCAAATTGTAAAATTTTCTTGAAATACTTGTAATTATTAGTTGTGAGCTTCTGTGGCATTTTAAAATAAGTAGAATGATGAATATTTCCTTGACTATATGGAAATTAGCTATTATTAAAACCACAAAGTTAATATTTTTCTGATCTCAATTTTAGAAACTACAGGAAAAGGTATTATCAAGTTGTACCAATTTTGATAAGTGCATCCAAAGTGAAAAAAAAAAAAAATTGTGGAACCACTCATGCACCACAGAACTTCCAGTCCATTGCAGAAGATAAATTGATACAAATTATGATAAGTCAAGAGTTAAATGCTTCTATACAGATGATAGAGTTAAAAAAATAATTAAACCACCTTGTGGGAAACCAGCCTAGTCAGAACACACTCTCTCTTAGCCAGCTGAAGTATCCCCTGTTCCCCTACAAGTGCAGAGCCCTCGGCAGGACACTTCTTGCTGTGCAGCCCAGGCGCCCCACACTGCGCCGGGGGCCGATGCACTCACAGGTGTGAAGTGGCACCAGTGCTCCCCCAACACGTGGAACTGGGGGGGCTTAACATTGTGTGCTGTTTCTTGGGGAGGATGTGGCTTCCTCCCTGCTCTTCTGCTCCCATTCCCCCAGCAATTGAGAAAGATAAAGCTTTTCTAACATGGCAGTATTTCTTACAGGGTTTCGGTGAACTGCATCCTGGTTAAGTTTAACATATTTTTGACATAGGGTGCAGTCATTTTAAACTCTTGCTATAGATAATTACAAGAAATAGTTATATCTCTGATGGCAATTTTCGCCTGTAGGTGCTGAATTGTCTTCTCCACTGAATAGAAGATCCTGACTTTAGAAAGACTGAGATGAAGTTGAGTCAAGTTGGGTTTTGTTCTGACTTTCCAGCTCTCTTGAGTGGTATACCTGGAGACAGAGTTCATGAGTTTCAAACCTCCACTTATGAGTGAATAAGAAACTTACGTAAAGAATAGCACTGGAGTAAAAATACTTTAACTGAGGACAAATTAAGAAAAACTTTTAATTAGTTTTATAAGTTATCAAGCCTGTTAAATGCAGTTTAGAAGATGAAATAAAATGCTGTCTGTTAATGTTCAAATGACAGCATGGAATCTGTTAGAAGAAAGACTTGCAAAGCATTAGTCACAGTAGAAACGATCATGTTTTTTACATTTAAAAAAAAAAGTTACCCAGACTCCTTTCAAAATAATTCTTAGCCAGATCAAGATGTACTTTTTCATCGTTAAAATGAAGGAATATAGTTTTATGGAAATGAATTTTTAAAAGAAATGGAATATACATTTGTACAAAATAAGTTTCCTCTGTGGATTATATTGTTAATTATGCATCTCAAAGCAGCTAGATATAAAAGTTCCTTTACAAATTAAGGATTAACTATACACTTGGTAAATAGCAGGCCTACAATCATCCAAAGCAAAAGACATTTTCTGGGAAAATTTTGCATTTGTTGGGTAGGTTGAGACATGCAGACTTAAGCCCATGAGCTTGCCTGATATTCCCTGGATCCCAGTTCTTCAAACAGGTACATACTGTAGGAAATTTCCCTAATGTCTCATATCATAAAAACTGTATTTCAGTCTAGAAATACTCAGGATAAAGTGCTGGTTTGCTGAAAGTCAATGGCAAAGCTTCTACTGGCTGTCGAGTGGCCTGGATTTTAACAAAGTTTCATTAATAATTCCTATTTTCTTCATAAATCATCACCACCAAATATGTATGAAGAGTTGGAATTTTAGTAGGAAACAAAGAATGCAAAGTTGTTGTGTCTCCAGGAAAGACAAAGTCACTTAAAACTTTAATATGATTAGGTAGAAAACCACAATATACTTCAAGCCACAAAAACTGCAATTTTCTATGTATCTTCTTCTTGGGAAATGGGGTTGAGTGGTTGGTGGATGGGCAATTGCATTTTTACGTCTTGTTTAATGGAATTAAGATCTGCACATTTGTGCAGAACACTCTGTTCTTTGCTAGAGAACCAATTAGAGGCCAGCCAGACTCCTGTTGAGCTACGTACAGTAGAAAAACAACCTCCTCATTTTTTAACTTATTGAAAAAGAAGGTCTCTAGTATGTAAAGCATAGGCAGGAAAAAACTCTGAAGCACGAAGAAATTAAGAAACGACAACATGACAGTTGCACCTAGTTCCCTGAGCTGACAGGTTTCTGTCCAGTAAGTTGCAGTTCTCTTCAAAGGGGAATTTTTTCATTTTGGAAATGTAGTTCAGAGATGGCTACTGCAAATATGCTGGTAACAATGGGAGTTTGAGGTACTGAGTTTTTCCATGTCTTGAGATCTATTTGGGGAAAACTTTTGCACAAAAAGCCCTTCATTATGTACCATGCTATCTTTTACCGAGACTCACTGACTGAGATAAATAAGGAAATAGAAATTGACAGCATTTGCTACTAGCAGACTTGAGCCAACTTCTAGTGTCTGGAATAGAAAATCAATCTGAGGATTGGGAAGAGAAAATGAAGCAATTAATGCGTAAATTGATTCCAACTGATCTACTTGGAAAAGTGGCTATCTCTTCTCAGACTTGGGAAGAGCTATGTTGTTGCAGTCCACAATTTACATTGTCTCATGTATTTATTCATTATATTAATAGGCAAAGAAAGTATGTAAATCTGATATGAAAGAAGAAGAAAGTAATTCTGTTTTGTTTTTCTTATTTGTTATTTTTTTGCACTTTTTTACATGATAAGTGCAAGAAATTCCAACTGTAAGTGGTGCAAAAATGTCTATGTACTTGCCCAAAAAAGAAGGTTGCTGTGGTTTTATTCTGCACTGATGTGGAAACTCACAGAAACACCATATAATCAGCTTGATAAGGGACAACTCAAAATCAAATATTTTTTAGAAATGCATATTTTTGACAATTTGAGATCTAATCTGATGTATTTAATTTTGGTGCCCCTCTAATAGTAAGTGTTTATTTTCTGTACTAAACTGTTGTTTTATTAAAATAAATAAGCCTGAGGATTTCCTGCAGCTTCTCTTCTGCAGGATTAAAAATGGTTTTATGGAAAACCACAATGGGTCTCAACTAAAAATTCTTCGGGGAAAAAAAAGGAATTTCTTGACAGCTTATGTTGATTTGTGAATGCCCATCTTGAGATCCAAATCAAGTCCAAACTCCCTAGAGTCCATAATTAAGTCTATCAGAGTCTGATGAAGATTCAATAATGGTAATTGTCCGCAGTGGCTCATATGACTTATGGCACTGCTGAATCTACATGTTCACAAAAAGATGCCATTTCATCTGTAGAAAAAAGTTAACAAGAACACTTTATGGTTGAAAGTCAATTCTTTAATCTTGCCTGCCATAATCTTCCCTGCTATATATAAAAATCTGCTACATTTGGCAATGACAGTTTTAGAAGTGAAAGGGTAGAAAAGATGGCTACAATAATCATATATATTTCATATCATGGTTAGTTATGAGTTTGCAATGAGGGAAAGGGGTATCTTCACTGAGCCTGCTTATAGCAGAAAAACCTGTCAAATATGTTACAAAGGGTGTGTTGATTTTGTATTTTTTTTTAAAAATTGTTATATGGAAGATCACTGTCATTACATTTTCAATGCTGTAAGAATGGATGCCCTTTATGTGTTACAACAATCCTGCAGTAACTGCTGGACCCATTGAGAAAGGCTTTTATGAAAATACATATATATGTTTTTTCCTCACTTTTTATTTTCTCAGGGATCAGGAATTGTGGTGGTCATTCCAGCTGGTGTTACCCTTGTTATTATAGGACTGCATTCACCATGAGGGCATAGGAATTCTGTTCTCACCAGACCTGTGAGATTATGGGTTGAGTTTGGTGCAGATAAGAAGAGGTGAAAATTACAGGAGTGCCCAATTATGAGAAGGTAAGAGCCTGTCATGCCCATGGGTGTCCTGCTCATGTGATAAATAGATGTCCACAGTTGGCTGTGCAGCATCCTAAGCATGTGTGATACGGATAGAGACGTTGCTCCAGGCTGGGGTGTCCACACTGGCACCCAAGAAAGCAATGCATACATGTGCAACATTTTGAGTAAATGCCCTAGATGAAAATAAAAGGGACTGGGACATGACACAGCCTGGAGCTGGGAGAAATCACATTGAATACATTGAAGAGATATCTGATGAAAAAATTGTTCTTTTGTACAGGGTTGTGTTTTTATGTGCCTTTTCAAGTCTGGAAAAGAGGAAATGAGAACTTGTAAATGATGCCTTTTTTTTTTTTCCTGTGGTTTATTTTTAACCAAGATCAATTAGTGAGCTTTTTTACTGTGTGCCCTCTGCGAACCATTCTTCTTGTCCATCTGTGAGGGTGCGATAAATTTCACCAGAGAAGCAAAGTAAGTGAAGAAAAGTGGGAAAGTGAAAATCCCTTAGAGGTTCCTTAAGCCAGATTTCCTATCAAAGTCAATACATTATGAAGATAATCTTATATTTGGGTAAATTTTTGTAAGTTAAAAACTAAAAGAGTTCTGATGACATATAAATTCCATTTATAAACTGGAACTGATCAATAAATGGAATTATTTTCTTCTATTGTTGATGGGTCCAGAATAGAGAGTTCCTCACTGAAATAAGTCGAATATGGGCATGAAAGTTTATTATACACAGAGATGCATAACGTAATCCTAGTGTGCCAGGTGCTGAGAGACTGCTATCAGAAGTTGTTTTAATGAATTTTCTCATTTGTATTCCCACATTGTCTTTCATTCAGCAAAAGGGACCTGTTCCAGTTTCAAGCAGGTGGTGGAGGGTGCAGGATTGGAGTGTCTCAACTCAGTTAACATGCTTTTCACCTGGTTTAGGGAATATATAAGGCTGATAGCTGTCTGTCTGAAGTTCAAATTGTAACAAAGACATTTTAACAAGGGAAAATATATCCAGATGTAATTTTGAAAGGGCAACAATTGTGGCAGAGCAAGAAAATGAGCTGACACTACATATGCTGATGACTACCCTTTTCAAAACCTGTCTGTCAGAACAGGCCAAGTAATTTGTGATGTGGAACTCAAGCCCATCTGCCTTGAGGATTAAGATGGGAAGAAGTGAGACAAACCCGTAGCCACCTACACACCCACCTTGTTGTGGATGAACAATGGGTTTAGGGGCTGGGCTCCCATCAGCCCTCTTTCAAATGCTCTGCAGAGGGTGATGACGACTTTTGCTTCAGCATGTGCATGGTAAGTCTGAGACATCACACAATGATGAACTCACTGTCTAGCCACTGTACAGCTCTTATGCTTATATTTCAGTCTCAGAAATCCCAGACAGAAATATGAGCCCCCAGGGATGTAAATCACCATTTTCTCATTGAATCCTAGGGCTGCTGAAGCTCAGGTTGGCTTCAAGCCTGTACAGGAACAATGGAGATATTTGAGCTATAGTTTTAAACAAATCTCTTCAATATCTTCAGATTGTGGAGATTTCAGGTGTGGGAAAGGCATGACCAAAACAGCTGAACAGATGATAGATTTTTATATTTGTAAATATTTTTTGTATTCCTATTTCTTGAAACCATTTGCCAGATCTTAGCATGGAGTTCATCTTAAATGTTGAACTGCTAGTATTTCTAGGTAGGTAATCCTTTTCCTATCTCATTTTAGTTTGGTAAATCAGGACACATCTTTTTATTTCATCTCCAAATCACGAGTCTTCTTGATTAAGTTCTTTCTCTCAAGCAGAAAAATACCCATCTCCACATTGGCATGTTTCCAAATGCAGTGCCTTTCAGCCTACAAAAAAGAACAAGGAAACAATTCCTTTCCATCTCAGAGCACTTTACCTTTACTCAACGTACTCAGTGCATTCTTATACTGACTGAAGATAGATGAAAGTGGCTCAGGTCGGTCTGTTTTGTTTGCTGTGAAACAGCTGTACTGCCAACAACTTGTTTTTCTTTCTTTTTTTCTCCTGTGACTGTGTATTTTTTATTATAAGTGAATACTTTTTGCTCACTATTCAGAAGCATCAGAACTGAATATAAAACTATAGTCTGCTTCCAAGAATGTCATGAAAATATATGCTGTAATAAATTTTATTTTTCATGCTTGTCAGAGAAATAGTTCATACCATTTAAGGGAGACCAAAGGAAAGAACCATTAGCAGAATTCCACTAGAAGTTTTGTTCCGCATAGAAGCAGTGTGGGGAAAAAACAAATGAAGTTCAATACCCAGGATGCTCTCCCTTCCACCACAGCATCACTCACCACCTCTGCCTGTGGGTGATGTTTGCCTAATGATTATTACTATCATGTGAGTTCTGCTTCAAAACTGCTGCGCATGAGCTAGAGCTGAGTGCTATCATGGAAATGAATGATAGTGGGAAAAGTATTAACAAGCTTAAGAGTTATGGATCCAAAAACTGTGCTTCAGTGCCGTCTTCTGCTCTACCCTAGTAGGCACTACTGCTCTGCAGCTGAGGAAACCTGCATGGGAGTTCTCTCCACCAGAAAATGGTCATTAGGAAAAAGTAAGAAAATGTGAAGTTTTTCATCTCAGCACATTTGAATATATTGGCCATGATGATTGTATTGAGCTCTTTGTCTTCTGTCTGTTATCAGCTTTAGAAACATGAAACATCCTAGCAGTTGCAAATCAANCTGTGACTGTGTATTTTTTATTTTAAGTGAATACTTTTTGCTCACTATTCAGAAGCATCAGAACTGAATATAAAACTATAGTCTGCTTCCAAGAATGTCATGAAAATATATGCTGTAATAAATTTTATTTTTCATGCTTGTCAGAGAAATAGTTCATACCATTTAAGGGAGACCAAAGGAAAGAACCATTAGCAGAATTCCACTAGAAGTTTTGTTCCGCATAGAAGCAGTGTGGGGAAAAAACAAATGAAGTTCAATACCCAGGATGCTCTCCCTTCCACCACAGCATCACTCACCACCTCTGCCTGTGGGTGATGTTTGCCTAATGATTATTACTATCATGTGAGTTCTGCTTCAAAACTGCTGCGCATGAGCTAGAGCTGAGTGCTATCATGGAAATGAATGATAGTGGGAAAAGTATTAACAAGCTTAAGAGTTATGGATCCAAAAACTGTGCTTCAGTGCCGTCTTCTGCTCTACCCTAGTAGGCACTACTGCTCTGCAGCTGAGGAAACCTGCATGGGAGTTCTCTCCACCAGAAAATGGTCATTAGGAAAAAGTAAGAAAATGTGAAGTTTTTCATCTCAGCACATTTGAATATATTGGCCATGATGATTGTATTGAGCTCTTTGTCTTCTGTCTGTTATCAGCTTTAGAAACATGAAACATCCTAGCAGTTGCAAATCAAAGATGAATTTTTCTTGCAATACTTATTTTTTCTCATGAAAGTTGTCATGTACTCTTAAAGGGATTTTTTCCTGGTACTGGGCAAACTCAGGTTGATGCAGATCAGCTACATGCTTAACCGCTTGTGTTCAGGACTTGGATGCTTTCCCACAGAACATATATTGTAGAGTCAGGTTTGCATTATAGCCTGAAAAATTAATCAAAACCAATCCAATCATTTTAGAAAACAAACAAACAAAGATGGATGGGAAATGCTGTTTGTTTACAGTAAAGGTGTTTAAATGATAGGCGTTTATTTGTGTCCTTCAAGGCAGAAACTGGAGGAGTGGTTCGTGATTTTCTTTTGTTGCCAGGTGAAATTGCTTAAATGGGCAAAATCTGAGTATTTATATTTAAAAACTTTGGTAGAAACATTTGCCATATGTGAGAAAAGAAGATCAGTGTCTCTCAAACGGAAAGGTAGTCATTAAGTGACTGCAACTCTTCTTTTACAATACGAATTCATCCACTCGCAGAGGCCAGAAAACTAAAAAAAATTTGAAACAATGTCCAGTGTTAGTAAGGTGCCTTTCTGCCTCCCCCCCCGCCCAAAAAAAAACAACCAACAACCAAAAAACCAAACCAACAAACCCCAGTGGGTCAGACTTGGTTTTGTCTCAGAATGGATGTGTGGTTCTGGGGTTAAAAAAAAAAAAAAAAAAAACAAGCATGCAAGCTGGAAAAAAACTCTGCTATGGGTTATAGTCATATTCCCAGCATTTATTCTTAGGGTGCTTCCTCATCCTGTGCACAGAACAAGGCAGACATCCCTCGGGAGAAGAGGATGGAAGCTTTTATTTAAATACAGGATTGCATCTGAAGACTGAATCACAGCATGCAAACACAAATGTGCCATGACGAGCCATATGTTTCAATTCTTGATTTCTTCATTATAAGCAGCTTGAAGAGTTAGTGAAAACAAGTATGCTTCTACATATTGTCTGTCATTCTAGTTGATATCCATTTTTGGGGTGTATGTTAAATTCCTGTAGAAAATACAGGGTAAGTCACAGTGCCATTTCCCCACCTCATTTTACGTCTATACTTTTCACTATATTAGTGCATTAATAGTGCATACACAGATGACTCTGCTCCATTCATCCTCCACTTCTATTTTTTTTCTCAGTTTGAAATTAGTAAAGTTTTAAATATTCTACCTGTCAGATTAGAGTTATTATATACTCATAAGACACATTAAAGCAGTTAAGCTTTTTTTTTGTTGTTCCTTACAAATATCTCAGCATGACAGTGAATTTAATAACATTAGGTTTGGGCAGGAAGTAACAGAAAATAATCTATATTTCATGGCTCCAAGTATGAGGCAAATAATACATATTACTTAATTTCCCTGTTGCAGATATGACATTTTTTGTAGTAATAAGAAATTAGAAAATTAAAAATTTCCTCTTCTCTCATTTTAATATATTTTACTTATTTGAAATTTGATAATGTTGGATCAGTGTTTAGGAAAGGAGAAAAGAAAGATAAAAAGCTACAGTTTACAGAAAAGCAAGCAAGCAAGCTATTCAGCATAGGAATACTTCGTCTCCTAATGGATTTCTGCTGATTGTACAACTTCATCTGAAAAACAGTAATGAAAGAGCAGTGTGATACATATGTCTAGTGAGACTCAGGCAATGTAAAAAATTACTTTATAGGTGACATTTTGTGCCTTTTAAAGAATATTTTTTGTTTGTTATTGCCTTAAGCTTGTTCAATGTGCTCTACTTACATTTGACTTTTTTTCTCGTGTGTCTTCTATAATAGGGGTTCTTTCAAATAAAAAGTAGTGAAGATGCCAAAGCTTACAATAAAAGAGGGTTTAGAAACAAAGTTTTAATCCAAGGCAGACAGGTCCTCACTTTTTCCAGCACTGAATACCAAAGCGCTCCTGCTTATTTCAGGGTATAAGAATCACAGTTAATTTTTCCTCTGCCACAGGGGAATTACAATTTTGTCCTAACCTGGTGCACTGGGGGGACAGCTGGACTGCAAGCACTGGAAACCACTTAACTGGAGGGTGGCATCACTTTGACAGGACTGGACAACTGGCCATCACTAAATACAAGATATTTGCAAGCAGCTTTACTTTTGAATTTATTTATTTTTACTGTTACCCCTTAAAAACAGCTCTTTCCACCCATTTTCCATTGCTTTTCAGCCTTCTGTTCCTTGTAACGGTGTACCCTGCAGAATGAGGCAAAGTTCAGTCAGACATGCAGGGCTGGTGCCTGCCAAGTCTTCATCAGGCTCAGCACAAGGCTTCTGCCTTGCTCTGTGGAGAGTCAGAGGGTGATGAAATGGGGATGAATTCCTTGCAGCACTTCTCTCCAGCAAAACCATGCTAGAAACTTATATGTAATCCCTGATGTGAGAGAAGGGGTCTTCTCATTCATAAAACTTTTCCCAGTTTTGTTGCAGGAAGCATTACATAGTACAGCACTAGACAGAGCTCAGTTAAGCAGCCTGTTATATATTTGCACTTAAACATCTTGCCTGTGCCTTTACACCTCTATTCCACTGAGTACATTTCATCCTGCAGGACGACCTGTGGAATTTTGTTTGCAGTTTGTTGGTGGAGAAATTGCACGAGAGTCAAACATTTCTCACTTCTAAGTTTGAATTACAGTCTTATCCTGCTGTCTGCTGTGAAGAGTTTTTAAGTGGAGTGTTTACCATTAGAGCCTCTCCATGTAAATTATTTACTGTTGACAGTGGTAGCTAGTAGGGAACATTTTTGTGGGATATGGATTTATAATTACACTGTTATTTTAAGGATTAAAGCTTTTTTTTTTTGATGGCTTACCGAGAGTATTTTTTTGGTTTTGAAACCGTAGGAGATGTACGAGAAATCTGACCTATCATGTTGTCTCTGGCTCAGGAGAGGCAATGTGGAATGAATAATAATAAAAAACAGGCAAAGAATTATTTTCTCTAAAAGCACTTTAATCTGAATCCATGGACAGATGGCTAAAGCAAAAATTATTGTGTTATTGTTTGGTTAAGGTTTGTGTGGCTGCCTGGAAGCTATTGTCCCTGCAGCAGGGCAGGCAGGGGGAGCTGAGCAAATTCTCCTGGTGAGCTTCTCTGAGAAGTCAGCCAGATTCAGTCAGGAGCCAAAGCACAACAACTTGAAAGCACAGCAGAAATACCTTTAACACATGCATTTCCCTGCCACCCTGGATTTATCATGTATTTAGCGTGTGGAATGTTCACCCAAACTCTGGGCCAGGAGTGGAAAAACGGCTGCCATTCCAAAGGCACGGCTCCATGGGGTCCACGTGCAGGGTGTCTGTGGGACCGGGGCCACAGTGAAAGCTGCTGAGTGAAGGGCCAGAACGAGGGGTGCTGCTGGTGTGGAGGTTTGGCACTTGGCTGAGGAGCACTGCTGCCAGGATGCCCGGCTCAGCTCAGCTCCCTCACCAGGGAGTGTTTGCTTTGTGTTTGGCTGGCCCTGGCTATGATCAGAGAGACGTTTGCCCCGAGTGCATATCGATACGTGTAAAAGCCACATTAAGCTTTTATAAAAAGTTTTGACTGAAGCCTTGGGTCTTAGTATCCAAATGAAGACTGTGAATAAGGAAGGTCTTAGTGACAGAGGAAGAAAGATTTGAAATATACAACTCTATTAGGTCCTCCTAAATTAATTCTCTGTATTAAGTGTAATACTTTTAAATTATGTATTTTTTTATATTCATTTGGTACATTATGACAAGATGAAAAAGTTCAAAATAGCCTTAAGAAGACCACTTAATACTGTCCACCACAAGGTGGATATGCATCTTGAAACAACTAGTCTGAAAAAAAAGTGATTGGCTTCTAAAATCAAAAAAATCAGCTGTTCTCTGAATCAAAGTGCAAATCTTAATTTCTGTTTTACTCCCTAAGTGAAATAGCAAAGGGTAATGAGTGCAAATGTAGTTTTTGGATTAAACAATTGCAATTTTCCTTGGTTTTGGAAAACAGTGCAACTGTGAAAAAATGAATTTCAGAACACCACTATCCAGAAAATGTGAAATTGCCTCAGGAGGAAGTCACTGTGCCAGAAGTGTATTACATTAACTTACAAACAATTTGGTGTTGATTATAATGAAAATGACTGACTGTCTCTAGCCATGTTACAAGTGAGTGTAGTGCAGCCACCAATGACACAGCCTGGCGGTTACGGGCTCTGGTGCAAGAGGCACCACTCATGGCTCAGGTGAAGCACCTGCTGGCACAGCTGCCACGTGCTGATTGCTAACCCAGAGCTAACCTGGCTGTCAACTTTTACAGTAAATAATAATTTTCCCGCCTATGGTAAAATGGTTCTGATAAATCACAGAATCACAGAATATGCTGAGTTGGAAGGGACCCACAGGGATCACTGAGTCCAACTCAGCCCTGCACAGCACCTTCGCCAAGAATCACACCATGTGCCTGAACTCTGGAGGCTTCATCAGGCTTGGTGCTGTGACCACTTCCCTGGGGAGCCTGTTCCAGTGCCCAACCACCCTCTGGGTGAAGAACCTTTTTTCTAATATCCAACATAAATGTTCCCTGGCACAGCTTTGGGCCATTCCCTTGGGTCCTGTCACTGGTCACTTCAGAGAAGAGATCAGTGCCTGACCTTCCTCTTCCCCTCATGAGGAAGATGTAGATTGCTGTGAAGTGTCTCCTCAGTCTCTTCTTCTCCAGGCTGAACAGACCAAGTGACCTCAGCCACTTTTCACACAGCTTCCCCTCAAGGCCCTTCACCATCCTCATGGACCTCCTTTGGACACTCCGTAATAGCTTAATATTTTTCTTATATTGCAGTGACAATGTCAATCCAAAATCTCTGACAAATTCTATTTTTCTGCAAACCTTACTTTTCAAAGTGGTATAAAATAATGGACTTCCTCTATTTTTGTATAAATGACTAAAGCATGTGTCATCAAACTGTTGAGTAGATTTTAAGTACATCCTTTTTAAATACTGTTTTTATTTTGCAATGGCTTTCCCAGTGAGCTGAGTGAAAACCACATATGAAATGTGTGTTTTTGTTTAAATGTTCAGATAAATCAAAAAGCCATTTTCCTAGGATGCTGTCTCAGGGCAGAAAGAAATGTGGCAACTGAATTATAAACCCTTGACAGTAATTTACTGTAAAAATGCTGATACAGCAAGAAATGTAATGCTGTGACCAATTTTCTTGTAATATAAAGATTCTACTTTCCCTTTTTATTTTGGTTTTTCTCCTTAATAGCTTGTTATAAGCTTTAATTAATGCATTTGAAACAAGCCACAGTCACCTCTTGGTCTTGCTCTTTCAGAAAGAGAATTCCACAGGCACAAAGAAAACTTGCTAATCAAAACAAGATTGTGAACTGAGGAAATAATCTTAAGACTGTCACAAACATTGCCTAACTCAGTTCTGGTAAGTTTATGTCTGATTTGCTGGGTTGTCACAGCCTGTACTGCACTTACGAAGAGATTACTTAGTAAAAAATGCCCCAAAAGAGCCAAGAGGATGATAAGCAAGGATTTGTTCTTAAATTATGCCACGAAGCAGAAAGGCAGAGTGGGTGCTGTTTTCTAGGTGAACACACAGCAATATACTCTACAGATATTATATCTACACAGTATATTGACAACAGCAGATTAGAGTGATTCCAGATCCTGGGTTGCTTTTTGCATGTGACTAGATCTGCTAAGGAACTGAGCAGATTTTCTGTGGTTCAGCGGAAAATCTCATTTGGTTATTGGTGGTCTAGTTTTGAGGTCTCTGGCACTGCCTTGACAGCAAATTTACAAAGAATTAATTCTGTAGGGTCTTTATGCCAATAAAGCAGTTAACTACCATTATGCACAGTGCCTTTTCCTGTTGCAAGCACTATCATAGGAAAAATACTACAAGAGACAACTGTCTCTGTTGTGGAAAAAAATTCAGATTGCCTCGATGTAGAAAGTCTTTGAAGTTCTTACAGCTGATCTCAAAACTCCTGTTATGTAATACTACAGCCTGAACACCACTGCACACAGGATGGACAGTAATTTCTTGAAGGATGAGATAATGCTGATATTGGGATACAACGATTGAGAAAATTGTGGCTGTGCTGATGAAATCTGGAAAACCACAGCTCATACAGACTGTCTCTGCAGAGAACTGGGGATCTGCTGAGCCCCTCACCAGGATGCTGGGCAGCCTGCTTATTCTGCAGCTACTGTGGAAGTAAAGAGAGTTGAAAGTGCTCAGGGCTTCATGACCAGAGTATTAATCAGTGAAAATGGGTGATGCAGAGAAACTTCATCTTTGCATATAATTAGCTGGCATTCAAGTTGCTGTCTCTGTGGGATTAGTTTTAGACTCCACCGAGGCAGCTGAGCTGGGCATGGTAATTCAGCACAGTCGCATGTGCAGATAGCAGCTCTCAGATGCTGGCTTGAGTCCTGAAAGCAGTACAACAGTGTTGGCTATAAATAATACAGCAGGGAATATGCAGGCACTGCTGTTTTCAATACTCATGTTAATCTATTACAAGTTTGCTTTGGTATCTCTCCCTGACACTGCTTGGACTTGCCCTTCATGTGCAAGCAGTGAAGCTCATTGGTTTTTCTGTGCTCAAGCAACATGTGGCTCCAGAGTCACAACTGTGTCTGGGAGGGGAAAGAACAGATGGGCTCAAAGTGAGCATGCCATGCTCAAAATTACAATTAAAATTTTATATTGCTTCTTAAGGAATACAAATCCAAAGGAAAAAAAATCCTCAGTTTATTTTTGTTCAGATGATCATACAAAAATGAAGACTGGAGCACAGTCTCACTGAAAGACACTGAAAGGAGAGTGCTGACAATGAACAGTAGAGAGGCACAGAGAACTTTGAAATACTGCAAACACTTTTTGTCATGATAGCATTGGACTGAGAATATCCAGTCTTGGGGTTACAGGCGCACTGTGTTCATTCACACATTGTCTGTGGACTGCCCAAGGAGCCTTGCCTGTGCTTGGAGACCTGAACCCTTGAAGCAACAATCTTCTAACTGCCATGGCAGTTGGGATGTGAGTGGCTGAACACCGGGCTAACAAACACACTGTGCCCCTGTAGTTGCCACAGTAATAAACCCTTGTTACTGTTCTCAGATTTCTGATAAATTACAAACAAGAAAGTCACAGTGATGCCAAGAGGGAGCATTTCTGTATATCTTAATTTTGTTGTCTGTTGTGTGTTATGTTGTGCCTGATTTGTGGAACTCAAAGTGGGATAAGTCACAGGTGAGTACATGCATACCTGTATGTCCACGTATATTAAAGTAATTCCTTACAGTTGGTCAAAAATCCTCTGATTTCTATAAAAAGAACATGCAGTTGCATGTACTACTGTACATTGTGGCAGTGGCATTATGATAAAATATAACAATACTAAAAAGAAACAATGCCTTTACCTGATTTTGTATGCAGTGCAAGAAGAAATAATGGTGACAACACTCATGTATGAGGTAGGTTGAAACTTGAAAGAATAAGAGTAATGCAAGTTTGTTTAATCAGGCACATCTATTTCACTAAAATTTTCAATTTTTTTTTCCTCTCTCAGCCAAGTGTTGCAAATCACTTATTTCTACTCAAAAGTCTCTTTGTAGCCAATAACATCTTGTGGGAACATCTTGTCAGGGTAGTTTGACTTGAAGAAAAGGAAGGGTGGAAGTAGGTAGGTCTCCGTGTTTTCAGGATTTCTACAAACTTGCTGGTAGCAGGGGAATGCTCCACAGATTGGAGGAAACCACTGGATTGTATCCTGAGGCTTACAGGGTCAGTGACTCTGTGTAGGCCTCTTAATACATCTGCATAATAAGCTTTTCCTTTTTCATGTTAATGTTTTTGAAAGGGTTTCTGATCTGTATTTGCATATGGATGCCAGATGATGATGCATTAAGTCTGCAAGCTGAACTGAGCACAAAAACATGCTCAAATGAAGCAGGGAAATATTGCTGTGTCAAAGCCACAGATAATATTACATATGCAAAATTTACCTAACAAATTGCTGGAAAGGAGCCATTTCTTGAGTATTGCAGCAATGGGCTTAGCATTTAAGCAAACCAGGAAAATGTATGACTGACAAAGAATACATAAGAAAGTAATAGGACAGATCTTTAAAAGGACCTAAAATCCATCTAGCACTGGGAATCATTTAGTTATGTAATGGATTTTGTCTAAAACCAAGTTATTATTATCATCTGATAAATCTATTTAGGAAGAAAAAGCAGCTTGAATGTGTAACTCACATTGTTTCTCAGATCATCTGAAACTTAGAGATTAGGAAAATGTTATGCAGGCCTTCTGATGATATAATACTTGTGATGTGCCACATTTGATCCTGCTGTATCTGGCCATTCTTAAAGAGCTATTTCTAAAGTGTGTGTTATCACTTCCAGTACACAGTATTACTCTAAACATTAGTGTGGGATGACTAGAGACTGTGGTGTGCTGGAAATGGCATTTCCATTATTACAGACACCAAGTAAGACTTATCTGAAAAATCTGTTTCCTGATTCTGCAAGGTTTTTGTTAATAATTGCAATAAGATAGATAGATTTTTGTCTTCTTCACAGAGAGAAATGAGAGTACAATGGGCCTTTCTGTTTTCAGAGAAAAAGTTTGAAATTGTATTTCATGTTGCATTCTGGGAACTGTGATTTAGCAAGATCTAGCTTGAGTGTCCCAAGCACATTTTGAGAGCAAGCACATTTTGCCTTATGAGGGACTAATGTTCTTTAAGTATTAGTGAAATTGCAGGATGTCAGCAAAATATGCGAAGTTGGGCTGCATCACAGATCTTGGCTCTGTAAAAGCACTCTTTCTTTCAATGCCTCTTGGTTCCAAATTCAAAGCAGAAGACATCAGGACATGGAAAAAGTCAGGCAGGTGTCATTTTCATATGTCCTTCCACTCATGACGCAGTGCATTTTCTCGCACCATAAAGTTTGTGTTGTACATTATTCTTTCTTTGAGCCTGAATCTCTCCCTTTTTTGTGTGAGATATTTCACTTGGTAAATGTAAGCTTACTGGAACTAAAATGGATTTAAATTGCTGCAAAGTTCTAAGGGAATGACACTTTCTACTGAATAACTTTTTCAGCCTTACATAACAACCATCTGAAAGTCAAAGTTGTGTCTTTTCCCAAGGACATAGTTTCAAAGCTGTCACCTGTAATTGTTATGCAAGGAAAGGAACTAATCAGATATATGGTGTTCATCATTTGATTTCATACTTGTTCTACAAGCTTTAAGCACAGGAAACCTATGAGAGATTTATTTCATTGCTCACTTATATCTTTACTGCACAGCATAAAGATGAATGTCTACAAAGAGATCTTTGAATTCTTTCTTTCAATTTCCTGCAAGAAAGGATACCAGAAAGGTTTGTAGCACTCCAGGGACTTAATTTCTATATATACCCTAGGGTGACTTCTGATCAAAGATGCCTTTTAAAAAGAAGGCTTGTGAAGATCCTTTGAATAAATGCAAACTTCCTTCCCCAAGGGCTGGAGAGGGGCAGGAGCAAGTCTATAAAGAGGGAACGAGACAGTATTATTGGCAGAAGTGCACTGAAAAAAAAAATTCAAAATAGCCTGTTTCCTAAGTGGAAAAAGGCTTTGTTTTAATAACCCAATACAAAATTGAGTAAAACTTTGGGAAATGTCTCAATTTATAGATATTGCTGTGACAAACATCCCCAGCTAGCATGGTTTTAGCTGAAGTTTGTTCTGTTTTTTAGAACAGTGGTGTTTGCAAAGTTTCCATTATGTTGTTTTTAAGGGAACATCAGTGTCTGGGAACTGGAAGCTCCTCCTGAGCTAAGCTTCCCAGGACCATGAATTCACCCATATGCTGAATGGTTGTCTGATTTCATAATTTGTATGTGTATGTAATGCTGACATAATAGCATTATTTTGAAAACCTTTGGGTTACAGAGGGCTGCAGAGACATGCAGAGGCTCTAATTTAGAAGAGAATTTAATGCATTTAGGAAGTCAACAGAGAAAGACTTCTGGTTCCACTGGAGTTAGGGAGCCTGATATATGTCCTTAAATGTAGTCTAGCTTTTAAAATAAGGAATACTTCAAATTACAGAGGAGAGCTGTTAGATTGTCATGATGTATCTTCCATCTCAGGAGATTATCACAAAGAATTAGTCAAATTATTTAACAGCAGCAAGGTGCCTCTGAACAGTTGTATTTAATTTTGCTGCTTTTTAACTACTCTCCCTGATTTTCCAAATTTGCAAAAGATATTTTTAGTGTCTTCCAAAAATTTTTAAAAAACACACCCATTACTTTAAATGAGAAAACTGAAATTCTCCCTGTTTGAAAGACACAGAACAAACACTTGTGTTTTCCCCTAGAGGAACTCTTGGGAATAATAGTGTTAACCTTCATGCCACTTTAGAAGGAAGGTAAAGAAATATTTTACTATTGGATTTTACTAGAAAGACCTGGGTATGAGGAATTGAAGGGTGGGTGACCACAGAGCTAGAGATCAGTTTGTGGAGCAGCTTCAGTGGTGGTGTCATCTCCAGAAAACTTAGTGGCAGCCAATGTCACCTTTTCGATACACCATACATGTATTTTTAGTGAGGTTTGGTTACAAAGTCATCCCTGACATGAGGATAGACATACTCCTTTGCCCAAAATCTCTGATCAAAATAATTTCAAGGATTCTATAAACTCCTCCAAATATACACAAACACCAATGTTTTTCAATCTATAATAGTTTTTTCTTTTCCAGTTCCATAGCAAATAATGTATCCCTGTGGGTTTCATATCCACTTTTTAGTGACGTGAAAATGGAATCCACAGCTTATTTCTTTGCTTGCTGATCAATCACCACCACTACTTCAGTTTTTCCAGAATGCCTGAAATATTTTACATTTTTAGCTTTCCTATTAATTTTTTGTGTTCATTTGCAGTGTTTAGTGATAGAAGCATTGCTCAATGTATGTAGTAGACATATAGTCCCAGATACACTAAAATGATTAAGCTATGAACACTTTTTGTATAAGCTGGAAAGATATTTTCCTTTTTTTTTTTTGAAATGGCAATGTGATTTTCAGTATACTTCTATTCCTTTCCTGATGTATATTTTAACTTTTTACTCCATATTTTGTATTCATGTGTTTGGTGTTTTCCCTTCTCATGTGATTTACATCATAAGTAACATGGCAGATATCAGCTTCTTTCTCTCAGATGATTTATCAAAGTTGTTACGTGTTGCAGTGCATGTGGCTGTNTGGTTAAGGTAATTTTTTATTTCATGTTTCTTATCCAGAGAGCTTTCTGTTTGGTGTTATCTGGGTTTTTTTCCCCAATATATTCTCTGTATAACATTTCACCCTAATGGAAATATTGAAGATTTTAAGACGTAGGACGTATCTCTCTAAGAATCTGTTCATCTCCTTTTGGTAGAAAACAGACTTTGAACTATTCTTTATTCAACCTTCTGTACAGCAATTTAATCTAGAATATATTTCTCTTGTTTGATTATGAGGGTATCTTGTTTGTCACTGTCAAAAGCCATAATAAAGACAAGATATTTTCATGCTTCCCACTCATCCACTTAGCCAATAATTTCATCAAAGAAGGAAGTTGTTTTGAGGATATTTTTTAAAAAAATACATGTGAAATGATTCTTATTACCCTCTTGTGTTAACAAACGGATAGATTACTTTATAATTTATTCCACTATTGTTTGGGGTACTGAAGTTAGGTTGAATAGTCTGTAATTTCTTGGAAAGACCTTTTTCCTCCTTGTGAAGGATTTTCTCTTTGTCCTCTTCCAGTCCTTTGGGATCTCATTGTCTTCTAAGCATATTCAGAAATCAGTGCTAATACTTCTGAGACTGCTCTGGCTACTGCTGTGAGTACTCACAGGGGGACATTTTGTCAGGCCCTGTTGAGTTCATTATCTCTAACACTTAAATAATCTTCCATGCTTCTAGTTAATCTCTTTTCTCCTTGTTACTGATTCCACAATGATTTTGGTATGATTTACTGAGTACTTGCACCAGTAGGTACTTTGGTTTGAAACAGCTGCAGTTCTCCGACTCCCCTCAAAGCCCAAGTGTTCACCAGAGATCCACATCTGTGTCAATGATTGGAAGTTCTAGGTTAGATCCATGCCCTACCCTGCTTTGCTGTCCTGGGAAGAGAAGTGCCAAGCTCCTCTCTGACATCCACAGGTGTCTGAGGCTTCAGGAGCACTGGGCTCAGCACAACACCTCATTCAAATCTAATCTATTTTATCTCTCAGAAGAGTGATGGAGGCTTTGGTTTTCCTTTAAAGCAAAATTAATCCAACAGCTGAGCTGGCACCCAGAGGGAGAAGTTCCAGTGCCTATGGCTCTCTACAGCTCTGCAGCCCCTGTATTCCTTTATGAGGGCCAGTGTCATGCCAGGGACACTCTGGGAGCACACAGGAGGGAGGAGAAAGGAATGGCCAGGACACGAAGGAGCGAGCTTGTGCTGCTCTAGTGGTGGGCAGGAAAAGGAAAGTTTAAGTCATGGTCTCTGCTCCAGTGATTATTCCTGCTTCATTTGAAGACAGAGCTGTTAAAATTTAGTAAAGTTCCTTGTGGTAGAAAACATTGGCAAATTTTGTGAAAAGCTTATTTTACAAAGAAGTGTTACAGTGTAAAATAATGTTTTAAATAAAGTAATTTTGTTATCTGGTAGCATGCAAGTACTCATTGTGTCATATTTGTCATGCCTTCTGGCATAACAAATTTAGCATTTGCTGCAAGACACATTGTCTGCTGTCACAGGAGGTAGCAAAATTGATATAAAAGAGGGACAGCATATGGCAAAAATATCACTTTGGGAAAGGACATAATGCTACAATTAATAATAAAAGAAGAAAATAATCTTTTTGTAAAGAAAAATCTAATACATTTAAAGTGCATCCCTGGAGCAGTTTGCTCTGGTTCCAAGCCCAGGTGAATTCTCCTAGGTGCAGTAATCTTTCAGTGTAATTTATTTTGTCAGGGCTATGCCAAGCAGGAACACATAGTAGACATGACATAGAATATATAGTAAGCTATAGCCTTCCCCTCCCTCTGAAATCTTTTGGCTTAGATGAACTTTTGCACCAAAGACTTTATTCCTTGAAAAAGGAAGCAGTACATATGCTTAGGTTGGAATGCCAGGCTTCTTCCTTGCTGCTGCATAACAGTGAATTTTTTTTTTATTTCTAGATTGGACTGGGCCTAATGGCATGTGTCAACCTGTCTGAATTCTGGTTTGCCTATAAGTAGAGCTGAAATGGGGAGGTCTCTGAAAAATTACTTCTTTTTGGCCAGGGAAGGGGAAAAAAAATCCCAATGTACATGAATTCAATAAAAAAGTGTCTAAAACTTCTCTCTCTAGAAGACCAGGGGGCTGTTGCAGGTCCACATAGAAAGTTATTCTAAAGGTTATAACAAACAAAAATACAAAGTGAAGTCCTCTGAAGAAGTATGTATTTCCTATTTCTCCAGAGGAGAAGGAGAGGTTATTTCAGCTCAGGATGAGAAGGAAGTTGACCTGCTAGATGCCTGCAACTGTTTTCAAGGACTTTTACTTGTTAGAGAACAAAGAATGTGGGATAGGATAGGAGTAGGTGTTTCACATCTTAAAGCTCTGAAAAGTGTGTTTGACAGATTGCAAACATGTGAAAAGTACATTTGTGAAGCACCTTGGTGGGAGGCAAGAGAATTCTCTCAGGCAGTAAATAGAATTTGTTAGTGAGTTGCTCCAGCAGCTAATCTGTGCTGATTTCCATGGAGAAGCTGCAGTGAATCCTTCAGAAACTTTCACACACAGAATCACACAGAATATGCTGAGTTGGAAGGGACCCACAAGGATCACTGAGTCCAGCTCCTGGCCCTGCACAGCACCATCCTCAAGAGTCACTCCATATACCTGAGAGCATTGTCCAAAAACTTCTTGAACTCTGTCGGGCTTGGTGCTGTGACCACTGCCATGGGGAGCCTGTTCCAGTGCCTGACCACTCTCTGGGTGAAAAACCTTTTTTGTAATATCCATCCTAAACCTCCCCTGACACACCTTCAGGCCATTCCCTTGGGTTCTGTTAGTGGTCACCAGAGAGAAGATATCAGAGTCCCCCCCTCCTCTTCCCTGCTTGACTTCTGACATTTGGGAATTGCCTGCTCCTGTGCCCTTAGGAGGTGATGTTAAAAAAGTGACCAGCACTGATGGATGCCAGCATCTGGAAAAAACTTTTTTCCAGAGGACCTTGCTTACTAGTTCCCTGAGCAGCCTGAAGTCTGCTCTCCTCATTTGCAGAGTTCAGGTTTTGGTACTTTTCCTCCTCTTAACAAGGTTTTAAACTTGATCTTTTTGTGGTCACTGTGGCAAAGATGGCCACCAATCTCCATTTCTCTCATAAGATCCAAACTTTTGACAATCCGGAGATCAAGGAGGGCATCTTTCTGAGCTGGCTCCCTTAGGACCTGTTCCATAAAGGTGCCATCCAGGTTTTTAGGAATCTTCTGGCCCAGGTTATACCAGCTGTGTGATGTACCCAGTTAATTTCTGGCAAGTTGAAGTCTCCCAGAAGGTCAAGGGCAGTTGACTTGGAAGAGTCCCTTAGTTCCTCAGAGAATAATTCGTCACTGTCCCAGCCAGGAGGTCTATAGTAGACTCCCACGATGGCATCTGCATTATTTGTTTGTCCCTTGATTCTCATCCAGAGGCTCCCAACTGTGCCATTGCCAGCTGTGAGCTCCATACATTCTACCCCTTCTATTACATACAGTGCCACCCCTCCACCTCTCCTGCCGTGCCTGTCCCTCCTGAAGAGCCTGTAACCATCCAACAGAGCACTCCAGGCACAGAACTCATCCCACCAGGTTTCACTCATGCCTTATGCCAGCGATGTCAAATCTCTGGGACTGGGCCAAAGCCTGGAGTTCCCCTTGTTTGTCCCTCATGCTGGGTGCATTAGTGTGGAAACATTTCAGGTGTGGAACACAGTAGCCAACACCTCCTGAGGCAGATTGAGGGATCCCATTAGTGCTCCTTTCCTCAAGTTTTGACACAGCATCCCATCGCTCACCATTGGCCAGCCTAGCTTTGTCCCTTTCTCCCTTCCAGGCTAGTTTAAAGCTCTGTCAGTGAGCCTCACCAGCTCCTGTTCTAGAGCTCTTTCTCCTCTCTGATATCGGTGCATCCTGTCAGGTGTTAGTAGACCAGGTGTTGAGTAGATCATCCCATGGTCAACAATCGCAAAATTTTTCTGCCAACACCAGACTTGGAGCCATGCACTGACCTGATGGATCTGCTTATTCCTATCAAAATTATTCTCTGTTACCAGAAGAAGTGAGGAAATTGCTGCCTTTGCTCCTGATCCCTCTGCCAGTCATCCCAGAGCCCTGAATTCTCTTTTAATTGCCCTCTGACTTCTCTTTTTATTTCACCACTGCCAGTTTAAAGAACCAATAGAGAACAGTTCAGAGGGCCATACTAAACTGGAGAAGTTTCCAGTAATGTCCCTTACCCAAGCCCCTAGAGACAGCAGACTTGCTTGTGAGCTGGGTCTGGTCTGTATATCAGGCCCTCCATGCCCCTTAGAAAGGAGTCTCCTATTACAACTACCCTTCTTTTCCTCTTAACAGAGGAGGGTGTGGTGCACAGTACAGGAGGTGCTGTTTCAGGAGGCCTGACTATCCCAGAAGGATCTTCACCCACCTCATCAGTTGTCTGGCCTTCTAGTTCCAGAACCTCACACCTGTTGTAGAAGGTTCCAGTCCTACTTGTGAAATTCTGAGGAGGAGGAATCTTCTCAGGCCTGCTTCCAGTCTTCATCTTTAACAAACCCTTGGCTCACAGTCATTTGACTGATTACCCTGCAGGGTAATCA
>VZTH01018886.1:0-18489 GCA_013397815.1 Aleadryas rufinucha
ATATATATATATCTATAAAGGCATCTATAAAATAAATAAGGGGGTTGCAGAGCTCGTGAACTATATTTTTTTTCTTGGATGGAGCTGATAGAAACAAAATCTCCCATTGTTAAAAAACCCTGAATTCATGGTAAAAAATAGCTTAGCTGTAGTTACACTGAACTTTGTAAAATGAAAGTAAGTTACTGCTTCCAGTGAAAGTACTTGTGGGACGCTGCTCGGTGCCCTCAACTTCTCTGAGTTCTTACCTCTATTAAGCAACCAGTAAACGTTTGTAAGCCTAATACTACAGGAAAAGATGTAAATGTGTGTGTGGAGAGCTTGGGTTTAAAGCCAGCCAGATTTATGCCCTCCTTGACTTCCTCTAGTGTTTACTGTGAACAGGTAGCACAGGTGTGCTGGAAGCAGCTCCTCTCACCTGCTGCTGGGAGGCAGGGGCTCTCCTCTGCTCCAAAGGGCTTGCATCTTCTTCTCTTCCCTGCTCCTTTCTACCCTTTTCTTTTCCTCACCTACTCATGGTTACAGTTCTTCAGGAATTTTCAATGATGAGCAGTGACTGATTAGCCAGTAAAGCCTTGGTCAGATACTTCAGGATCTTCCTGTGTTATTATGTAAAGCAAAGTCCAGTATTGCCCCTTCAATAGCAATAACCAGAATATTATTCATTTTAACGTTAGGCAATTAGCAGTTTACTCAGTCTGAAGTTGGAGGGAAGTTTTGAGTAGGCACAAGTGTGCATGAAAAATGATTCTCACCCCTTGCATCTAATTTGTAGCATTACTTTGGTTGTATATATATGGACTTACATTTTATTTTGCTTAATTATGTGTGTGCACAGGAGCACGGTAATAATAACAATTTTGTGAACTAGACCTTGCTGCATAGTGTAGTATTTTCTCTAGGGATCCATTTGTACCTGCTGAGTGTCCCCAGCAGGAATTTAGGAAGCTGGCAGGATGTGGTCAGTGCAGAGGCCATTCATGCAGAGCAGTTTTCCAAGGGACAGCTCCTACAGGTTCCTTGCTGCTGCCTGCTTCGTCTCCACACAGGTCTCTGCAAGCTTTAGCAAACATTTAAAATAAATGTGCGTTTTCTGCTGTCAGTTTGCAGTTGCAGCTTTCACCTTCCAGTTGATGGTTTCAAAACAGGGCTTGGCATTTCCAAGTAGCTCAGTTAAGCAACATCTTCCTTGTACCCTGGTGCTTGTTTGTGTGCTGGCAGCCGGGGCCTGGGGAGCTATTCAGCCTTTTTGTGGGCTATATGTTCTCAGTCTCAAGCAGAGCTCTGGCAGGCTGGGTGTACAGATTAACTAAGCTATGGTATGTTTTTGGCCTCCCAGTTGTAGATTGAAAAACTGCGTTTTTCCTGGGATTAGCTGTGTCATCGTGGGTGTGCTCCTGCAGCCGATGGGAGCACGAGGGTGCTGATCCCTGTCCCTGTCACCCACCTGGGACCCGCTGGGCGCACTCAGGAGGGTGGGAGACCACGGCCAAGGTGGGAAACGGGAACAGGCTGGGCTCTGCTCCCAGGGAACAGGGGCAGAACGAGAGGAAACTGCCTCAAGCTGGGCCAGGGGAGGCTCAGGGTGGACATCAGCAGGAATTTCCCCATGGAAAGGGTGCTCAGGCCTTGGAACTGCCCAGGGAGGTTTGGAGTGCCCATCCCTGGAGGTGTCCAAGGAAGGGGTGGAGGTGGCACTCAGTGCTCTGGGCTGGGGACAAGGTGGGGATTGGGCACAGCTTGGACTTGATGAGCTTGGAGGCTTTGTCCAACCTCAGTGTTTCTGGGGTTCTGTGAAATGAAAATTAAAGGGTAGAAAAAGCAAGCTGAAGCAAGTGGGACAGAAGTGGAAGATTACCCTTTAAGGAGGGAAGGATTCCTTCGGTGCCACTGCTCCATGGGTATTTGTGGCTCAGACTGGAGCCACTTGGGGTAAACACGGCAGAGCACAGAGACCACAGAGCTGTTTGCAGCAGCTGTTGGGCTCCAGGGCTCCAAATTAGCTCTTGGTGATGTAGATGCAGCCTATTTCTTCCAAAAAGCTTCACTTTAGGAAACAGCTTTTATTACATAAGGAACAGACAGTTTGTAATCAGACCTCTTCCACAACATCTCAGTATTGATTTTGGAAACATTCCGTATCCCTGAATGGCTCTCTCTGAGCCAGGTTCCCGAGCAAACGTGTAGTTCTCTTTCCAAGGGGTTTCCAGGTGATCTCACCCCGAATCACAACCAGATCCTGTGGATGGAGTCCCAAGCCTTGCACTGGGTTGTTTTTATTTGCTTTGCAAAGCTTCTCAAACCGAGTGTTGATTCTGATTTCAGAGTGATTCTGAACGCAGGCCCCTCCTCCAGGATTAGATTTGCATGTGCTATCAGGTCTCAATCTGTATCCCAGGATATAAAACTAGGCTACTTCCTTGCCACACCTAAGTATTCACCTAATTTGTAGCTATTTTTTTGAGCAGGTTCCTGTTTGTGTGTGCAGGTATATGTCCAGTCTTGTAAAAAGCAAAACACCTTGTTTTCTAATCCCTGCCCCTTGAGTGTTTGACTAGGGAGGGGAAGGAAAACCATGGATAAAGTGCCAGCATTGGGATCAAGCTGAACAGGTAGACTGTCTATTCAAATATCTGCATTAAAAATAAAGGGAATGAAGAATATAAAAAAAACGGGGAACAGCTATAAATTACCTGTATCTAACAAGAGCATTTCTTTCTAATGACAGTGGTTAGCTTATAGTCTTTCTATTGTGTGTGGTTTATGGCCAATATTAACCCCCACCAACAGCTAAAGCAAGAATGACTATTTGAACTGTGTAAATTAAAACAGCATTGGCACAAGAACACAAAAGTATGGAAATCATCCTGCACACATTCGTCAGTGATCAGGCTGGAGAGCAGGCTTCCCACTCCTTCCAGTAGGACAGGAGGGAATTGAAATACTTTCATCTAGATAAATAAATATATTGTGATGTTGGTGTGGTGGGAAAGCTCAAAATACCTACTGATGTTGGTGTTTCTTTGTGTTCCTGTTAGTCCTTAGGTACAGTTCTTGGGATTACAGCCATCCCTGTCTGTGGTGTTGCCTCGTTCCCAGGAACATGCTACTCTCTCTGGCAAGACTATTGCTATTGAAATCCCAAGCAGGATTTACACATCAGACTTTTCCCCTCATCGTCTGTAGGATTTTTTTTTGTTTGTGGGAGGGTAATGAAACAGAAGGAAAAGAAGTGGTTAGGTTAAAATGCAGACACTCAAAAGAGGAGCCAAAAAAGTTTGTTCGTTGTAGGACAGAGTTTACAGCAGTTGCTCTGTCATCTGATGCAGGGTGGGAATATCTTGGCGTCTGAGTGCAGAAGGCAGATGAAGCAGTTGGAAGCAGTGGGACCAAGAGGAGGAATGAGGATAGGATACCTATTTTCTGCTTTGTTTCTCCTTTATTTTTGTGCCTGACAAGTGCTACAACCACTTTTGGGCATGAGAGCCGAGCTGGTTGCCTGTACTGGAGCGTGGGAAGGATTTTCCCCATATGGAAAAGTGCTGCTTGGCTTCCACTTGCAGGCACAGGCTGGCCTGGGGGGATTGGGAATTTAAATTGTCTGCAGGACCTTATGGATCTGTGGGGTGGCTGAGGGGACCCGTGACCCCGTGAGCTGCCTGGAAATCGCAGGTTATGTTCCTGTGCTTGGCTGGAGAGGTGCTCTTGGATGATGACCTGTAATTGCAGTGCCCTAACTCGTGTTTGAGAACCCAGAGTGACCGCGGGAGGCTCTAGGAGAGGATCTGGAGGATGGATGGAGGTGTCCGTGCTGTGTCAGCCGTGCTGGGACCCTCTGGAACCCTTCCTTGGGGTGTGTTGTTCCTCACCAGAGATCTGCCTTGCAGGGGAAGCATCTCCAGCTTGGGTCGGTTTAAGCTTTAATCAGCTCCTTTTCAGCTACTTCAGTCGTTCTGGCCTGACATCCTGTGTCACATTAACCACTCCCGGCTGCTCAAAGGCAAACCAGAGACAGCTGCTAGGTGACCTGGTTAAGAGGGTGCTAATTGGGCTGTTTTCAGGTTGCATCCCCTTTTTCTTGTTAGTTGGCCACTTCCTGCACTGACACACCCTGAGACTGCCAGGAACAGAACAGAACGGCTTTAAAGGCTGAAATACCCCCAGTCAGAATTTAACTGTGGCCTTGCTGCTGCTGTCACCGTGGCCACCTTCTGAGTAGCCCTGGGAGAGGGATGAGAGCGGGATTAGAGGGAGCTGAGGGTAGGACTGCGGCTGTTCGGAGAGGCAGGAGCAGTGCAGGACTCTCAGCTCAGCCCGGAGGGACATCAGTGTGCGCATCTCATCATCCCAGACTCACCTGAGGAGCTTCGGGAAGGAAGGAATTAGACAATGCTCCTGCGCCAATGGCAAGTTATGCAAACTGTAGTGGAGATGATTATAAGTTTTCTATTTTTAAGCCTTGCATTGAGTGACTCACTTTATTAGATGTGTTCGTTTGCAATGGAATGCGAAGCACCCGGATTCCATGGTAATGGCCTCGTGAAGCACAAGGCTGTGCAACATAACAGATTGGGTTTCTCCTCCCGATTTACCGGGTTGTGCGTCTCAGAGCCGTGTCTGATGGCAGCGCGGGGCGGCTCACTGCAGCTCTGCAGCCCCGATCCATCTGTCCCTGCACTTCTGCTGGAATACTCATCCTGCTTCGCTCTCTACCTCATGGCTCTGGGGCTGAGGACCCCCCCATTCCCGTCCCCCTTCCTTCATTCCTTTCATTCTTTCCCCCAGCTTTGGCCATGGGTTGCTCAGATCCTGCCCCGTATCTCTGTAATTAGAAAGTACCTGAGTAGAGAAATGCTGGCGGTTGTGGCACTTCCCTTTCAGCCACCTGCTGCCTCGGGTGGGAGTGGGTTGCACAACTCCCAGGAGCATCCAGACAATAGTCTGGCAGCCGGCTGGGCCGGGAATTACGGGAAGCAAGGGAGGCAAGTCCCTCCCAGGAGCTGTGTCATGGGGACTGCGGGTGGCAGAGGTTTGTCGTGTGGGATGCGCTGTTCGGAAGCATCTCCTGAGGACGGGTGTTGAAATCCCTCCTTTAAAAACCAGGGTGCAGGTGGTGCTTTGTAGGTTTGGGGTTTGAAACACAGGGTTGGAAGTGAAGCAGTGTAAGGAGTGCATTAAGTGCTGAAGTGGAGCCCTCGCCTGTGACACGGCAGGCCCAGGGTGTGATACCTGGGGACCTCGCTGAGGCGGGGAGCTGGTCACCAGCGTGGGTCTGGAGTGGGAGACTCCTCTGGAAGTGGCTATTGCATGTTGCTGTAGCCCACGTGAGTGTGACTGAGCTGCTGCTAAAGGAATGCACCAAGGAGGGAGCAGTTCCTGCTGTGACTAGGGCTGGTATTAACTTTTGGAAATTGAAAGCAGGAACTTGTGCTGATAAATCTTTTGTGTAGTTTCCATTCTGTGTAGACTACTCTCCCCGCCCCTTTGTGTCCTTTCAAGTTTAAAGCCTGTTTCTTCTTATCATGAGTCGTTTAATAGCAGTTTGAGCTAATGTCCCTCTGAATCTTCGCCAGTGCTCAGCTGTTCCCTGGGAACGGTTCCCTGGGGTTATTGAACTCCTGTATTGAGTGATCCGTGGACAGATCACTCTATGCAATAGCTGCTCCTCATGACATGCTCCCAGCTCTTCCCACGCCAGTCCAGGGCTCCTGCTCCTTCCACAGCTTGTTCTAGAGCCTGGCAGGGACCTCAGCCCACCCTCCAGGTGAGGCCATGGGTCCAAAGGTGCCATTTATGGCTTCTATTGAAGCCAGGGGTAGGGCTTACCATGCAGATTTACTGTGTCAGATGGCACTGACAGCACTAAAACGCTCTGAGCCGCTTTTAAAGGTGACTCAGAATATTTGTGTGATGGAAAGATGACATATTTCTGACTGTAGTGCTTCTCACACTGGTTGCTATTATAATTTTCATTAAAATAAGATTCGGTTTCCGTCACAAGCTATTGATCTCAGCTCGGAAGAGGGGCAGGTTTCAGTACCTGCTCGCGGAAGAGGAGGGGTTTGTGAGCGTGGGCTCTTCCTTGGTACAGCCTTCGTGGGAACCACATGGGCTGCATTCCTTCCCCTTCCCTCTGCACTCGGAGCTGGCAGCAGCCTTCTGCAGCCGTCTGGGACAGAGCTGGGGGAAAACCCACGGGTGTCTGTTCAGAGCCTCTCATTTCTCTCTGGCTTTGTGGCCACCGAGGCAGTGCTCAAGTCGTCCTCCTGTCCAGAGGAGACCTTGTGTGCCATTTCCTGCGTGCCGTGCCACTCCTTTTGGGCAGAAGCTGAGATGTGCCGTGCCCTGGCAGAGCCTGGGGCAGCCGGGCACGGCGGTGCCAGCTCTGCCCCCCTGCAGCCCCTCCAGTGCCCCCGGCTCTGCCAGCTCTGCCCTCCTGCAGCCCCTCCAGTGCCCCCGGCTCTGCCAGCTCTGCCCTCCTGCAGCCCCTGCTGTGCCCCCCGGCTCTGCCCTCCTGCAGTGCCCCCAGCTCTGCCCTCCTGCAGCCCCTGCAGTGCCCCCAGCTCTGCCCTCCTGCAGCCCCTGCAGTGCCCCCAGCTCACCCAGCCTCATCCCAACGCATCTCCTCACACCTCCCAAATGTGGGCTCTCGGTTCCCGGGATGCAGTTGAGCTGCTCCAGGTGTAAAAGCACCGTCTGGTGGGTTGGAATGCCTGGCTGGCTTTGTGCTGGAGTGGCTTATGCTAAGCCCTATTTTCCTTTCGCTCCTGAGTAAGCTTCTCTTAGGGATGGTGAGCAAGATTGATGTGGCAATTTGAGCAGCTGGTCTCCTGGGAGAGTTCCTTTCTCGGGAGAATTGCCTGTAATCGGCTCTCAGCTCTGAGGAGAGCTAATGCCACACTCCCCGGGGCTGGGCAGGGAGCCCTGAGGCCAGAAATCCTCCTGTACCGGGGCACCGAGCCCCTTTCTGGGTGTTAGAGATGCTACCTGCACGATGGAAGTGGGAAAGCCGTTCCCTGTGGCCATCTAAAGTCCTTTCAGCGTGGCTGGAACAGTTGTATCCACAGTGAGACGGGGTCAGCTCCCGCTGGGAGCGATCCTGACCCTATTCCCTGTGTGCCTGCACCTTTGTGCCCACTGTGGTCACGCCTGGCACTCACCACTGCTGTCCCTGAGTTACTGTGAACAGGAATTAATGAGCTGCTGAAGTCTGGCTGTCCTTTATTTATCTGTATGGAGGAATATTTACGGTCTGAATTGGTGGAGGAGCCTGTAGGGCTCCCAGCAGACCTGTGTGACAGGAGAGTGCATCCCGGTGGGGGTCAGGCTCTGCTCCCAGGGAACAAGGGACAGGGCAAGAGGGAATGGCCTCAAGCTGATGCAGTACTGTTTTGTAATCCCAAACTAAAGACATAAATATCAATTAGCTCCATTATTTCTTCAGTATTAAAAACTCGGGGCGGGGGTGGAGGTTGCTTTTGGGGTATTTTTTTACAAGTATTGATAAAACTCTTGTTAAAAAGGCCTACTAGAACTTGCAGTCTTAAGATCATGATTTTCTTCCTTGAAGAACAAAAATAAATGACTTTCAGAGCCGTCTGTGAAACTGCATTTTCAAAGCAAGCTGGTGTAGGTGACAATCATTGAGCCTCTCAGTGGTGTGTGTACCTTGTGCTTGAATTCCATGGAAAGGAATGGTGTAACTCTGGCAGGGGTGTCCCTGGTGTCCGAAATGAAGTCTCAGGAGAGGTCTAAGCCGGTGACAAGAAGCAGGGATGAGTGTTGGCTCACAGGAGTGTTGGCTTGCAGGAACCTTGGTTCTGAGCAGGGATGAACAGGGATTGTGCTTCAGCCATCACCCTTCTTGCTGAGCTCATACGGCACAGAAAGGGCACACTTCCCTTTGTTTTCCTGCAAGCCAGCATCTCTGCAGACGTGTGAGACAGCTCCTTGGAAGATGCTAATTTGTTCCTTCTCAGCTGCCTGGATTGTTGTGTTCCAGCACAGGCGCTTGGAGGGTTTCAGGCTCTCGGAGCGACTCCTTTGGTGCTGCAGGAGGGGTGTGAAACTACACTGGTACTGCCCCCAGCCTTCCCTTGGAGAGCAGAGCTGTCACTGCTGACTCTGGAGCCCTGGTAGAGGTGTGTCCCCCACAGTGCTGGCTCTGGTGTGTGAGCAGCACTCCTGGCACCGTCTGTGTCGCGTGGCTGCCGGCGGGACGGGAGTGATGCTGATGGTCTGAGCTCCTTCAGTGCAGGGATGGCAGCAGCAATGTTCCAGCCGCTCTCTTAATTCCTGTGCTGTCCTGGATTCCATCTTGTGTTCCAACTTTGTGCCTGTCCGTAGTCTTCCTCCCTGCTTTCACGGCGGTGCTGTAGCGTTCGAGGCCAGGCCTCCACAGTCACTTCCCTCCCAGGAGCTTCCCTTGCTGGGGCTTTGTCTGTCACCTTTCCCTTTCCCTCCTCCCTGTCACGGCATAAAGGAAAGATGAAGCTGATCTTTTTGCGACCCTAGTAAGAAGTAAATGGAAAATGTGGTACAGGAAAGGCCCTCATGGTGGGAATCTCCAAGAGCATAAACGCCCCTCTTTGGAAAAACTCGTGGGAAGCTGCAAGTCTTGGCCTTCTGTACATGATCCCGTACACACAGTTTGTACACACAACAGCTCTGCATTGAATGCCTGAAATGTGTGGGGAATTTCCCCCACGCTGAGTGTGCTGCAGGCAAAGTGCTCAGGGAATGAGGTCAAGGTTTGGACTGGGAGGGACTTCCAAAACTCATCTTGTTCCACGGGCAGGGACACCTTCCACTATTCCAGGCGGCTCCAAGCCCCAGTGTCCAGCCGGGCCTGGGACACTGCCAGGGATCCAGGGGCAGCCACAGCTGCTCTGGGCACCCTGTGCCAGGGCCTCAGCACTCTCACAGGGAAGAATTTCTTCCTCTGAGGCATTCCAGCCTGGGAACACGTCTCTGTGTATGGCATGTGCAGGCACACGAGTGAAGTGCCCTGGTTGTGTGTTTGTGCCCTGACAAATGTCAGGGGAGGCTGCCAGGGCCATTCCTGCCCAGCCTGGGATGGGGAGCTGCCCTGGCTCCCTGCTCCTGGCCCGGGGCTGCTCCCCATGCATGGTAACTCCGCTGGTGCTCCAGTCTTGGCACGGGGCTGCACACATTGTCTGCCTCTGCTTTAGGCTTTATTGGGCTAAATCAGTTGTCTGGAGGCTGCTGGGGGGATGTGTGGCCTGGCCTGGGGTGTCCCTGTGTGCAGGGGGACGGGATCCCCGGACGGGATGGGGACTGTCCCTAAGGCAGCTCGAGGCCCGGGAAGATGGAGAGGGCTGTGCCTGCTTAAGATTCAGGTCAGTCCCATGCAAATTGGTCATTCAGGGTCCGAACACTGGGTCTATTAAGAATTTGCCTGACCCACATAGGGCTGGTTTCAAGCCCTCTGGAGCTGGGTGATAAAAGTGCCACCCTGCTTTCGAGCCGCTTAATCCCGATCCCTGCCTGCGCTGCTGCTTCTCGCCGAGGGCCCTGCTCGTGCCCGCGCGGCATCGCTCCGCCACCGTCCAGGGTAGGGCAGGCTGGGCTGCTGGACAATCCCTGCCTGGGAGGCACGAGGGAGGAGTGCTGTTGGGCTGCTGGGGTTGTAGCAGTGGTTGGATGGGATGGACGGGGAGCTGATGGTCTGTGGAGCAGACCCGCTGTGGTGTTGGGGTAATTTGGGGTGATTTGGTGGCCCTGGGGCTGGGGACAGGCTGCTCCTGGTCTGCCTTTGCCGTGGTGGTGGCAGTACCTGTCACGTACTCAGGGGTCACTGTGGGGGCGTGTATCTACTCAGATATAAATACTCCTTCCTCCTTCTGCTTTCTCAGCAAACACCAGAGCGCTCTGGCTTGCCTCTGTCTAGACTTTGTTTAGAAGTTATTAATATTGCAGTGAAAATCTCTAATTAAGACATTGCTACCCTAAATTTCAACTTGTCACAACATTGTCATTGGTTTGTTCAAATGGTCTATTCTGTGTGTACCAGATCCTGACATGGTAAAACTGCCAATTAATTTTTATCTTCTTTTCTTCCAGTAAAAAATGGCATTTCAGAAGGCAGTGAAAGGAACTGCTCTCATTGGAGGAGGTGCCATAGCAACAGTTTTTGGCCTCTCTCAATTTTCTCAGTATAGAAACAAACACGTAAGTATTAATTATGATTTCTGATAAAATAGGAAACTTAAAATCTGTCAGAGCATATGTCAGGCTCGTACAAACAGTTTTAAAAAATGACCTTTGGGTGCCACTTGGGGCTTTACTTAGTTGCAGGAGGAGTGGAAAGACCTGACTGAAGTAAAAGCACTGCCTGGACAGTGTTTTCAAGCTTAGAAGCTGGAAGTGAAACCACCAGAGCTACCTCTGAACTTCTCAGCTTGGAGCTGGAAGTGAAACCACCAGAGCTACCTCTGAACTTCTCAGCTTCAGAGCTGTCCTGGTGCCAGCTCCTGTCGGGTTCCTGAGGCTGGGGACGGGATCTGTGCCCAGGAGGTTGTTGGGCAGGCTCCTGCTGCCTGTGGTGGGCTCAGCCCAGCCCTGGTGAGCCAGGCTCGCTCCAGGGCCGTGCTCCAGGTGAGGGTGGCACGGACAGGGTCAGTTCTCCCAGCAGGGAAGGGTGATGTTGGACACCTGGCACAGTAAAGCAGCGGCAGAGAAAGAGGTGCAGCGCATCCCAGTGTCAGTGTGTGTGTTGGATCTGGGGAAAACAGGTTTCCCTGGGATATCTGCTCCTCCCAGCAGGGCTGGAGTGGCTGTGCTCTTGAACTCCCTCCTCAGTCATTGCACCAGGGACTTGTTTGGGTTGGAAGTTTCTTCCAAGACTCCAAGTCCAGCCATTCCCCCACACTAAGGCCACCATGACCCGTGTCCCCAAGTGCCACATCCACAACGGCTTTGAAATCCCTTTTCTGGTCGTTTCTGTGGGGAGGAGGAGGAGGAGCAGCTGGGGATGGGATGAGTCATTTCTGGGGAGCCAAGCTGGGAAGTGGATAAGCCAGGATTCTTATGGCTTCAGATACTGTTGCAGAAAATAAACCCCAGCATTTCAAGTGAGCTCCCCATCGGGCTGCCTGCCTTGCTCCAAGCTGATAATGCTCTCTCCAGAGTCTTTATCCCAGGGTTTTACAGCCTGGCTTCATTACTGTCAAAAATGGCAGCTGCAGCTTTTAGGACTATTAAATAAGAGGAGTTGGAAGGGAGAAGTCACCTGGAGAGCTCACTTGTTGCATATTGCCTGCAGTATTCCAGAATTTAGGGAATTGCCGTTTTTCTGGGGGTGGATGGCCACTGTGGACTTCCAGAGACAGATTAAAGCCCAGGGTTTTACAGAGGGTGGTCATGGTGTCAAAATGACTGAACCACTTGTTCTTTTATCCCCATTGATTCTTCTGTGTACACACATGTGCTGACATTTTGGGTCACATTGATGCAACTGAAATTGAATCATTGAATCCCAGAACAGTATGGATTGGAAAGAAACCTTAAAGCTCATAACATTCCACCCCTGCCCCATCCCAGGAAGCGTCCCAGGCCAGGCTGGACGGGGCTTGGAGCAGCCTGGGATAGCAGAAGGTGTGGAACATGATGGGGTGGAATAGGATGATATTTAAGGTCTCTTCCAACCCAAACCAGTCTGGAATTCTGTGATTTGGCCTCAAACATTTAGATACCTGCATGGCCCAGGTGTCTAAAAAAGTGAGCCTTTCCACCAGCAGTTCCAGCACTAATGGGGACAGAGAATGGGAAGTACCAGATCCTCCTGCTTGCTGACTGAATTGCTGCATTCTGGGTTTTGGGGCCTTTCTTTAATGCATCACCCTGAGCAGGCTGGTGCCAGGGGTGAGATGAAGTGTTTGTTCTTGGATATGCCAGGTTGAACTGAACACCACTGGTGGCTTTTCCTTCCCTTCTCCCCTCGCTAAGGGTGAAGGCAGTGCTTTGGTTTGGAGTTGTAAGATTCTGCTGTCCTTTCCCAATCCTGCTCTTCCTGGTGTGAGTGCATTGTTGGTCAGTAGAAATTGCTCAGCAGGGTGAATCCAATACTGTGATAATATGATAATTCAGGGTCTGCTTCGGGGAGTTTTAATTACTGTATTTTTTTTTTGTTTAAATGAATAAGGATGATGAATTTGACTCTGCAAACCTACCTGGAGATTTACAGTAGCAAATTAACGAGAGCACTGGCTTATGGATTACTAGATCACTTTATAACTTGATGATTAAATTCAAACTGCCAAACTAAATTCCTCTCACTAAGAGCGTAATCAAAACCATTCAGGGAACTCTTGCCTGAGAAATTGTAGATATAAACAGCAATTGCTTATTTCAGTAAACACACTTGTTCACTGCCAAACTAATCACGTTACTGCAGATGGAATCCCTGTGTGCAGCTTTTCTTCACTCCCCCATTTAATTGACAGCAAGATGCATCATATCTATATCAATTCCTGGTACTAATCACTCTGCTTATATTCCAGGGCTAATCTCCACACTCTGGCTATACCAGGGGCTGGATGCTGGGGACTCTACTCTGGGCTCTGCTAGGAGCCATTTGTTGTAAATAATGGGTTTAAAAACAAACCAAAACATGGAGTCAAACCCACCTGATGCCAGTATTTCATGAACTCCAAATCTGGCTTTTCTGGTGTTCTCTTATTCTCCTGAAGTTAGGTAGTATGCTTGGAAAACTGTCTGGAAGTGCAGTGCAAAGTGACTTTGGAGGTGGGGATTTTCCTTCCCTAAAGGTCATGAAAGCTGAGCACATGTGGCTGAGCTCGATCAGCCAGAGTACGTGCAAGACAGGGTGTTTTTGGTGTTCCCGATTTCCTGCTCGTTGCTGCTGTGTGGGGGTGGCAGGGTGATATTTTGGGAGGCTGGCAGCAGCTCTCTGCTCTCGCTGGGGTGACCCCGCGGCGCTGAAGCAGCAGCTCCGCGAGGGGAGGCCGGAGCCCCTGACCCCGGCCCTGCAGCCCGGACTGCTGCAGCCCTGCCGGGGCTGGGCGTGCCAGGGAAGGTCTGGGATGTGCCTCATTCCCATCCCCTCCTGGGAGGGAGCCGTGGTTGGAGGCTGGTCCCGTGCCCTGGGCAGAGGGATGTGTCGCAGCCACCGAGGAGCGAGTGGGGACAGACACAGCTGTGACCTCTCACTGTCTCCCTTCCTGGGCCCGTCACTCCGTGGAAAAACCTGTTCTGGAACTGCATCAGTGTTCCATTCTTCACAGAGGCTGTGGCTGCCCCATCCCTGGAAGTGTCCAAAGCCAGGCTGGGGCTTGGAGCAGCCTGGGGTAATGGGAGGTGTCCCTCCCTGAAACGAGGTGGCCTTTGAGGTCCTCTCCAACCCAAACCGTTCTGGGATTCTGTGATGTGTTTCTGTCACACTTTGGGGATATAAAAGTTTTACAGCAGTGCTAGAGGCGAGAGGGCCAGTGAGAGAGCAGGGCAAGAGGCAGGAGGACAGAATGGGATGGAAGAATAATGTGGAAGCTGAATTTCTTTGGAGTGCCCCAACTTTGTCCCTCCTCCGGTGATCTTTGCCAGCAGCCACACGTTAAAGTGCAAACACCGAGGCTCATCAGGATTCACCTCTCTGCTTCCCAGCTCTGTGTGTGCCTCGGGAGCTGCGGGCTCTGTTTGAGGGCTGTGTTTGAGGGCTGCTCTGCCTGTAAACACCGGGTAATGAGCAGACCTTTGTTGCAGCGTTTGCAGCCGGGGCTGAGCTGGGCACAGCTGGGCAGCAGTGCAGCTCCTGGGTGCCCCACATGGGCTGGGGACAGAGCTGACCCCGCAGGGATCACCATGCTTAGGAAGAAGCAGTGGTCATGGCAGGATTTGTTCTAGACCTTAATTTTTCTTTTTTGTCCCCAGTCCCTCTGCAGCTCTCCTGGAGCCTCTTTAGGCCCTGCAAGGGGCTCTGAGCTCTCCCTGGATCCTTCCCTTCTCCAGGTGGACATTCCCAGCTCTCCCAGCCTGGCTGCAGAGCAGAGGGGCTCTCTGGACTCGTTAGATCCTCGAAATGAAGTGAAGGACTCTGTCTCCAGCCCAACTTTCCCCATGGATTGAATTGTACCACACGTGCAGGGACAGTGTTGCTGCTGCCCTGAGTGATTTTCCTGAGCTTCTTGCATTGCAGTCAATACCATCCCTGATTGCAGGGTGAACCTGGTCATTAATTACCTTTGGAATATGCACTCCTTGAGTCATGGCTACTAGTTACTAGATTTTATTTTCAGCTCTGTAGTGGTGAGAGGGATACAGGACTAATGCATTTAAATCATGATACTGCTGAGGAATGAGCAAATAATTCTGAACAAAAATATTTAGGCTGCATGCACCATATAATCTGAACTGAGGCTTTTTGTGCTTGGCTGGAAAGGAGTTTCTGTGGTTTGTCACTTGAATTTTTATTAGTTTGCTCTTTCCTGTCTGGGAGATGTGGAGAGAAGCTATTCTGCATAGTTAAGTCTGCCATTTGGCCTGGAGACTGGGCCATGCTCAGACCTTAAATTAGGTCTTCAATTAGGGTCAAACAGGTTTTTCTGGTGTTCAAAGTGTTTAAAATTTTCAAGAAAGTCTGGAAATGTTTAGAATTCAGCTTAAGCTGATGTTAACAGCAGAGAGCTTTCAGAGACTGCTCAAACCCTTCACACTTTAAACCATGGTCCCTGGTAGGTGACTGAGCATCAGCCCTTCTCTCCACAGTCACTGCACGGACAGCAGCACTGGCTCTGGGAATATCAGCCCAAAGAGATTCCCAGGACCATTCCAGGGAAATGTGAACTTGTCTGGAAGCTGCCACATCATTAAGCTTTGTCACTTTCCAGTTGTATTTTAACGTGCTGTAGGACATGAACTGCATTGCTTAGAAGTTTCTCAAAAAGGATGTGAAATTGGAGTTTCTTTGGTGTTTCAGTGCCCTACGTTTGACAGTCACATCACTCCTGACCCTCATCAAGCTTGAGCTTTAATTAATGCCACTGAGTGAGATGCAAAATGTGCACTCAGCTCTGTGTCCTTTGCTGTGGTGGGTGTGTTGGTAGAGAGCTGAGAGCCCAACCATGTGTCTGTTTATTCAAATGCTTCCCTTATGATGTTTATTAAAGTAATAACAGCATCCTGTAACATTTGAGTGTCCCTAGAAGTAATTAATACAGGTAGTAACACTTGAGTGCAGTGTTACATTGAGGTGGGCAAGGGGAGGTAAATGTGTGGTAACACTCCATGGTTTTAGTACTGTTTGCTCCTCAGTGTTTAATACAATATTATTATTATTATTAAATAATAATAATAATAATTCTTTAATATCTAAATAATAATAATTATTTAATTATTAAATAAGTGAGGGAAGTGGCTGGGAATACATGAGTTTACCTTTCTGGATGTAGAAAAGGCTGTGTTTTGGGGGGTGCCTGTCCCCCATATGTGTGTGTGTGTGTGTGCAGAGCGAAGCCAGGGCCTCACGGGCTGTGTTCCATCTTTGCAGGGTGCCTTGGTGCAGGTTGAAGCTGCAGAGGGTGCTCCAGTGAGGAAGGACCATCTCCCCACGAGGGAGCAGCAGATTCTGGCCCTGCAAACCAGCGGTGAATTCGACGTCCTTGTCATCGGCGGGGGAGCCACGGGCTGTGGCTGCGCTCTGGATGCGGCCACCAGAGGTACAGGCCTTCAGGTTCCGTTGCAGGCTCCTTCTTGGGTTACCTGGCTCACAAGAAACTTCTCAGCTTGGCTTTTCAGAAGTACTCAGAGGCAGAGGAGGGGTTATCCTGGTTGGGAAACCTCTGCTCTCAGAAGGCAGGAGGACCCTGAAGGAGGTCACACAGCAGATCCGTGCTCCCGTTGCCCTCCCTTTGGGGAACTGGCCAGAGCAGAGAGCCCTGAAGTTCTCAGGTTCTTTAACCTGGGCATGTACCTCAGAAACAGAGGCAAAACCTGACCCCAGGAGTGTCTCGCAGTTTGAGCTGGAAAACTCTTGTCCAGAAGGTGTGGTGGTATGAAATGGATAAAGCAGTAGGGTCTGACCAGAGGGAGATGAGTCCAAACTCCAGCCTGGTTGTTGTATTTAATAACACAGGACAAAGAACAACTTGGGATCTTTTCACTTCTGCCTCTGCTGTGCTCTGGCAGAAAATGCAGTTGTAAAGCAGACAGAAATGATTACAGTTAATCCCTGTTTATCCTTTTCTTGGATATACTGGTTATATCAGTAGTTTTCTGAGGTGTGAAATATTCACGGGCATTTGGTTAATGAGTTGTGTCTCGTTGCTGTTCATTCATGGAGCTTGCTCTTTTATCGTGTTTGCTTCGCTTAACAACAAATTCTGCTTTTCGTGTGTTTGATAAATCTTTGCCAAATTATTTCTGATTGTGTGCATTAATCTTCAGTCACATTCGACACAAATAAATTGCTCTGATCTTTGTAAGTTACCAGTAATAATTAGATTTTTTTTTAAGGACCTAAAAGTTTTGGGAGGCCAGTAGATGTTAAAATCTCTGTGCTGGCACTGCTGAGGCCCCTCGAGGGCTGTGTCCAGTTCTGGGTCCCTCACAAGAAGGGCTTTGAGGGGCTGGGGTGTGGTTATACTCAGTGGTCCTGGGGGTCTTTTCCACCCAAGGGATCCAGTGGTTAAGGCAGATCAGATCATTTCCCATGTGTGTCACAATTCCAAGCGTGCCCCACGCTCTCTGGCTGACCAGACAATTTCCTGTGTGTGTCACAATTCCAAGCGTGCCCCACGCTCTCTGGCTCTCCCCTGGNTCCAAGCGTGCCCCACACTCTCTGGCTCTCCCCTGGTTTTGGGCACCTCTGGAGCAAACCCTGAGTAAGCAGAGCTGCCAGTTGTCTCCCTCTCTGGAATGCCTCTGAAGCTGTTAGTGCAGGAGGTTTAGAGCTCTCTGCTGCCAAGGGTTAGAAGTGTCCACGGAGCCCCTCTGTTCCTGCCACGCATCCAAGCTCTCATTTGCTTGCGGCAGCGTGGCCCCCGTAATGTGCTGTAATGCCTTCCCATTGTGAAATACCCAGCTTTTAATGTGCTTCTGTGTAAGTTCTGCTTTGACTTTTCCCTCAGGAAGAAGGCTAAAAATTTTTCATTACGGTATAGACAGCGCACTGCACTTTGAATACAAATTTATCCATGTACAGAGTAATTTTTCTTGTGATTGTCTCTACCCTAGAGAAGTGTCTTTAATGAATTACATACAAATTGTGTAATTTAAGAAGTTAATTTGGTTTTCTGGTAACACAGGACTAAAAACAGCCCTTCTAGAAAGAGATGATTTCTCTTCGGGGACCAGCAGCAGGAGCACTAAATTGATCCATGGTGGGGTGAGGTACCTCCAGAAGGCCATCATGAAGTTGGATTTCGAGCAGGTAATTGTTTGTGCTGGTTGTTAAGCAAAAATTGCTGGGTCCCAGTTAGACCTGAGTCTCCTTCTGAGCTTTTCAGTGCTGGGTTCCAGTGGTGTATTCCACAGGCACTGTGAAAGGGAAGTGTCTTCCCTTGGGGAGCTCTCCAGGCTTGGGAAGGCAGCGCTTGGGTGGGCAGTGTCAGTGCCATGCCTTGCAGGCTGTGGGTTTTGGGAAAGGCAGGCAGGGACAGGGCTGATCTCAGAATAAAAACAGCATAAAATAAAATAAAGAGAGATGGGTGATGTCATGGATTGGGGGTGTGAGTGGCTGTCCTGTTCTGGAATGGGGAGAGCAAAGATGGTGAATGAGTGATTTAATTTGGAATGGGGGGAAAAATATTGTAAATGAGAGACTTATTTTGGAATAGGGGAAAAAAGATGGTGAATGAGTGGTTTATTTTAGCATGGGGAGAGAAAATATGGTAAATGAGTGATAGTGTATAAATGCTTTTGTGTATTCTTGTGGGGGTGGAAGCCTGATATTCCTGTTTTGAGGAATCACATTGTCTGCCCATTGGAACCTCTCAAAGTATGTTTTAGTGGTTGTCATGCTGCTGCAGAAAAGGTGATTTTTTCAGGGGGAAATATCCAAAGCCTGCAGTTATCCACCTATAGAAACCCACCTTTTTTGCCAAAGAGCAGCTCCACATTGATGCACATTGATTGGTTTGGAGGAGAACCCTTCTGCATCTGCAGCTTGGAGTTAGGATAGGAGTGAGCTGTGGGTACTGGCATGGAAGCTGTGCTGTGGGATGAGTCCTAGCCCTCCTGAAGTGCCTCCTGCCCCTCATTAGGGCAAAGTGACTTCTGGTGCTTTATGTTTAAGTGAAAAATTACGCAACTGAGCTGCCAAGACACCAGGCTGAAACTACTGGAACTTAATTTTGTTGGGGATCCTTTTCCTTAACCTCTGAGTTCTTCAGCACAAGTCAGTGTGTTTTTGAAAGCCCAGTAACAATGGTGTGAGGTGTTGATACTTTGATAAAGTCTTTTTGAGTGTTTCCCCTGGAGCTGAGGGTGGGCAGTGTGGGACTGACTGTGGCTGGT
>VZTH01018896.1:0-32985 GCA_013397815.1 Aleadryas rufinucha
GAGAAGAGCCCCAGTGTGAAATCAGAGCCTTGTTCCAGGGAATGCCATTCCCTGTGTGCCAGAGCTCAGGAGCTCTCTCTGTCCTTGCTCAGTGCAGTTCCTTGTAGCTGAAGCTGTGCCATTTGCTTTGTTTAAATGAAAAACCATTGATACCTTTTCTCTCATGTCCCTGTAATTCCACTGAATAGGTGCAATATTTTTTGACTTAACACTTCCCACTAATTCCTTGCCAGCCAAACACGCCCCGTGAAACAAATCCAGCCCAGACTGTATTCATTGCACCTTTCAAACAGCTTTCATGAGCCTCCTTCCTACTGAAGAGTTTCTGCTGCTACTGTCACTGAATTTTTTGGAAACTTTCTTTAATTACATGTTTAAAATAACGTGCAGAATTGTTGATGATTTGAGAATCTCTTGTGGCTGAGCAGGCAGGAGTTTTTCAGTGGGATCTCAACTGAGCAAAACAAAATAATGCTGTGTATAGGTGAGATGAGTTATTGGATGATAGTAGAGGTTGGGCTTCCTTTTGTTAGAAACTGGGTTTTTTTTAAAGGCTTTTTAAAAAGCAGAAAATGACCCTTTTAAATTCAGAAAACATCAATGAATTTTTTTCTTTGAATTGTTGCCATGAACTGACGAGAGATTAGTTCAGGTACTTGTAAAATTGAAAGAACTTCATGAAAAACTAAAAAATCCTTACAAGACCTGTGCTTTTATATTGGAAAAATCAAGGATAAAATGCTCTGTGTGTTTGTACCGTGCAGTGTGTGGGGTATTTTTGAAGTGGGAGTTTTACCAGTGGTTGACAGGACAAGGATTTAGTGAGTGTTTGAGGGGACATTTGATGTCTTTTTACTTGAGTAGTTGATGCAATTAAAAGTTTTCAGACACACGAACCTCTTTTTATGTGACTGAGTTTCCTGGCAGTGTTTTACTCCTCTTCTTGCCCAGGCTTTAACAATTAGAAGACAGAATAAATGAGAAATTTCAGGGGGCAGGTGCCATAAATACAATTCCTGCTGGCAGGAATTCCTGGCCCTGCACAGGACAACCCCAAAAATCTCACCCTGTGCCTGAGAGCGTTGTCCCTATGAGGTAATTCTGGATTTTATAGTAGCAAAAGGGATGTTTTTCCTGTTGCTGCCCAGATCAAAAGTGTGGGAGCTTTTGAGAGTCACTTTGGTGCTTTGGAGGGAGAAAGAGGAGAAAAAAATATTGATTATATCAAGTTCATCCTCAATGCTCCCACACTTTATAAACTTAGGGGTATTTCCATACATTATCAGACAGCTGGGTAATCAATACAGAGGTGGAATTTATCCAGCTGGACCTGTTGCTGTGAGGAATGAAGGAGAATTAGAAATGATTGTGGTTGTGTTTCTGGCTTTTTGAAAGAACTGCAGTGTGGGGCTCTTGTCTCAGTTGTGATGTGTGATTTTGCAGTTATTTGGGCATAACACAAGTCTGTAACAGAGCATTTGTGGGTCTAAATTATGGTGTCTCTGTAAATCTCAGAGTGGTTTGGGTTGGGAGGGACCTTAAAGCCCATCCAGTTCCATGGATGGACACCTTCCACTTGCTCCAAGCCCTGTCCAACTTGGCCTTGGACACTTCCAGGGGTGAATCCCATCCTAAAAGACAAATTCCATGATGGATACAGACCCTTTATAACCCTACACAGGGAAATGTTGAGTTCACAGATTTTGCCAAAAGAAATGGCCGTGGTAGGGGGACGATTTATGTGACACAAAATGCATTCACAAAAATGACTAAAAATCTGCTCAGGGCAGTGGGGGAAAAGGTGGAACGTCTGTCTGTGGATACTTGGAGAAATGCAGGAGTGCAGCACAAGGGATCACTTGGAATGGGAAGGAAAAATAAAGGCTACAGTGGAAAAAAATCCATCTGTAGGACAGAGCATCCCCCAAATACCTGCGGGATGGCTGAAGTGCAGAATAACAGCTCTGGCTTCAGCGATGCACTGCAGGGGGGAGATGGAAATGGGCAGTGGGAATAAACAGAACCCATGAGGAATGCAGGAAAAAGGAGCCCAGGAAATAGTGGGAATCATCTTCAGAGGTCACAGAACACAGTTACAAATTTGGAATGTTTGTAGGAGTCTGTGTTTGAGTTACTTGGCCTCGTGTGTCATCCAGCCGTAGGAATTTTGTGGGTTTTCCCTTACTGAGAGCAATGCAGTGACTTTTTAAACTTCCAGATCAATGTGTTTGGTGCTAATGATGGCACTGTGCCATGCTTTCATTTTCCTAGGCCCTGGAGTTCATCTGAGCAGTTTTAGGGAGAGCCCACCTGCCTGAGTTGTGGCTGCTTTTCCTTCACGAGGCGATTTCTGAGCACAATGGGTCTGCTGGGATCCACTCTTGGAAGAGCACTGAAAAATTCTCCCATTACTTTGATTTAAACGTGCTCAGAGCTCGTTGCCTTTCTTGCTTCACTAAATATGAGCAGAGTTCTCCATCTAATCTGAGTGTAAAGTGTGATTTTCTTGGATTCAGGTGCTTATCAGTCATCCAAACAAATACCTACATTGTTTTCCACCAGGGATTTTTTATATTCTCAGCATTTTTGTTGTACCAGTGCTGATCCCTCCCCACTGCTCTCACCTGGTGTTCCAAGCAGCTGCCAGAGACCATCCTTGAAGTTCTTTAGTTGCTTCACCATCACCAAAACCTGTTACTGATACGTAGATTTTTACAGTTCAGCTTTTGTTGTAGCAGCATCAGCTGTCAATCGGTTAATATCAGATTTTCTGCCTTTTCTTGTGGCTGTTTTCACTTGGATCATGAACTTTGCACAGTGAAAAATCTGCTCTCTGTATTCACCCCCTCTTTGCTCTCCTGCTGGTCCCAACCATCAAAATATCACCTGACAGGGACACCAAAATTTGTGGCAGCAATATTCAAAGAGGTTTGTTGCTCTGACCAAATGCAAATATTAAAGTGGTTTTGAATATCGAACTCATCCTATTTGGATACTGCAGCTCATAATTCCACAAGCAGAGGATTTGGTAGGATTGATCAAACTGCTTCCTGAGGAAAGTTCCCACAAGTACCAGCTAAAAAAAACCAGACAAAACTTTGTAAAGCAGCGAGAGAGAGAGACAGCACCAAGCCTGTGCCACGACACTGTTGCCAGGGCTGTTGGATTGAAAGAGACAGAATATTTTAGAATTTCTTTCAGCAACTTTATTCGTGGTCTCTCTCGGGCTGGCGTGTGAGTGTTATTTGTGCTTTTCAAAAAATGGTAATCTTGCACTCATTATGGCCCAGGGCAGCCAATCTCAGGCAGCAGTGATAGGGGAGATCTAATAACCACAGCTAAAGCCAGCTATTTTCCATTGATTTGAAAGAAGACGGAGCTAATCTGTGATTCTTTCTGTTGGGCTGCCGCCACAAGATGAATTTCACCTCCAGCTGCAGAGCAGATTGCACATCTACAAGCCAAAAGAGATTTTCACCCCGATAGCAGATCCGAGTTTCCATATTTATGGAGTTGTTCCGACTCAGAGGGGCCTTGGGGGGTCCAAGCACCTGCTCAGAGCAGCCTCAGCGCCGACGCCAAGCAGATTGGTGAGGATGGACACTGGGGTTGTTGGGGACCTCCAAGGCTGGACATACCACAGCCTCTTAGGATCCCTGTCCCTTAGCTGTCCTTGGAGGGAGGTACTTTTTTGACCACTTTCATGGGATCTCTCCCTCTGGCCAAAATGTGTTGGAAACAAGTGGTGGTTAAAGGGATTTTCCCAGATTTTCTCTGACTTTGAGACTTCCTCTTAAAATCGTGGCTGTTGTAGACCATGGAAGAGCTGCCCTGGGCTCAGCGCTGTCTCTGCTAAAGTTTGGCCAAAACTGCTGCGTGAGTGACCTCAAATTGTCTTCCCTTGAGTTTCCAGCACCTCAGGATTTTGTGGGAGTCATTCGTGCAGGGATGAGCTGAGCTGTGCAGGAATGGAATAGAAGATTTAGGCTGAGCTGACTTCGTGCTGCTGCGTTTTGAAATGAAATGTACAGAATGGACAGCTCTGGACCTTGGAATAAAACACTGGAATATCCCTGGAAGTCTCAGCCATTCCTGGATGGGACCCTGGGCACCCTGGGCTAGCAGGAGGTGTCCCTGACCATGGCAGGGGGTTGGAACTGGATAATCTTGAAGGTCTCTTCCATCCCAAACCATTCCAGGATTTTAGGATTCATGCTGATCCTGGTTTGCCTGTGAGCTGGTGTGATTCCCTGTGGCATGGTTTTTGCTTTGCATAAGTGGCCCATTGGACCAGCAATTAAGAATTAATTCCATAAAAGCAACCAGCAAGAGGAATTTAAAATCCTTATTCCTGTGCTGCTGTCTGGCCACCAACAGAAGGGATTTCCCAACTCGCCTTCCTTGGGCATCACCCCTGGCAGCAGCAATTCCCATTCCTGTGTGCCTCAAGGATGTACCACGTTCCTTTTAGGGGGCAAAGCCTGCTTTAGGTCGTGGAGAAATGACCCCATTGGTTCCTGAGGGAGGGAGAACATCATTTAAAACATGGAATAGTGACAGGGCTGAGCTGAGAAGGGAAATTGTAAATGGGAATGATTTAAATGAGGCTTCTTGTCATCAGGAGGGGCCATAAATACGGTTGTGCATTTTCAGGTGCATCTCTGAGCCTGAGCACATTTGTATTAACACCAGGACTACAATTACATGCAGATTAGCTGCTTGGCTGAATAGCTGTGAGAACTTTGAATAGATTTGTCCTTTTCACAAAGGTTTTCATTTTCTTTGGCAGCTCTGAGTGTTAACAAATTAGAGATCGATGTTCTAGCAGGGCAGAAAAGCGAAGTGAGGCATGGCTGGGGAGAAACTTCAGAGCCATTAATAGTTGCAGTTAAAGGCTTTCGTTAGTGGTGCCTGAAAAACAGAGTTGGAAATTCAGAAGAAAAGGTCAAAAAATGCTCTCTTTTCCCCCATTTTCTGCTGATAACTGAGTTAAGTGTTTTGCCCCACTGGCTGCACACTGAATATCTTTGAATATCACTGAAATCTTTGACAAACACCCATCATGGAATCAAGCAATCACTGATGGGAAGTGAATTTTCTTCCTGCAGGACATTTTCCAGGCACAACACGTGTTGCTCCTTTGATTCATGGAATCACAGATTGGTTTGGGACCTTAAACATCATCTCATTCCAACCTGCCATGGGCAGGGACACCTTCACACCTTCCACTAGACCAGGTTTTTGTTTGGCTGGTTCTGTGGCATTTTCAACACCTTTGGATACCTTTTGGGTTTTCTCTCTCTGTAGGAACAGGTACTGGGTGGTTTTGAGCATCCCAAATCCTCCCTCCAGCCCATAACAGTTCAGGCATCTCTTCTGGCAGAGGGACAGCCTGGTCCTGACCCAGCTTCTTCCTGGACATAAGGGGCAGATGAGGTTTTATAAAGGCAGAAGAGAGGGAATTGCACTGGAATTTGAAATAGGGAGCTCTAGGCAAGCACCACCAAAATCCTGATAATTTGCCTTAGCCTCAACTTCCTCATCTGTGTGTCCTCTGTGGGCTCAGTCCAGGATCCCAGGTCGCTTCCTTTGCTGCTTTTTTTTTTCCTGTGGGGCTTCTCTTTCAGTTTGAATTCCCTCTCCCTGCCTTGCAGCTACTTCTCCCACTTACTGCACATAAAAAATTCTCTTCTGCTGTAAAAGCTCATCCCCTGCTCTGTTCATTCATCTTTAATCCCTGAATTGTCCTGAATTGTGGTGGAAGGGAATTCTTGGGTCCTTCTCCGAAGGCACCTTTCATGCTGTAGTTCAGGATTGGAAAATCACTGGTTTGCTTTGAGCAGTGACCATTCTTTTATGGAAAGATGCTCTGTTTGGATAGATTTCATAAAAACCTGATTTTCAGCCCTGTGACAGGTCCAGAGAACTTTCTCATCCACCCACTGGGTTCTAGTGACAGCCCCAGTGAGGGCAGTCAGTCCCCTCATTAGAAAGGAGCTCATAATAGGATTTAAAAACAAGAGCAGGAGTCTTAAGTGTTAGGCAGGATCCCTGAATGTGGATTTGGACATCATTAGTTTCATGTCTGGAATAAAAACTGCAGCAATGGACTGAGCAGAGCAGCTGAATCAAATGAGAGCAGTCAGAACTCGTATAAAAAATAACTTATCTAAAAATTCAAGCACAGGCCTGATCTGCTGACATTTCAGAAGAGATTCCCTCATCCATAGATCATTTGGAGGCAGAATGAAGATGCAGTGTTACTTGGGAAGCTGTCTGATGTTAAATGCTTGGTTTTCCATAGCTTATTAAAATCAATTCAGAGACAAACAGAGGCTTTAAATTCAAATGAAAATGCCATCGGAATGGTCATATTTATAAAGCTGTAATTTCATGTAATTTGGAACTGGGGTGTAGGCACAGAACAGTTGATGATTTTATTCTCTTTTTGTTCTTTCTTCTCCCCTAATTCCTCCTCTCCTTGCTCACTTGGTGGCAGTTTCAAAGATGAAACATGACTGGATGTTTTTAAGTTTATTTCTTCTAATCTTGCCTTGTTCTCTGTAGTCCAGAGGAGGCCCTGGAGCTGCTCCAGGGCTGGAGCCCCTCTGGAGCCAGGCTGGGAGAGCTGGGAATGTTCAGCTGGAGAAGAGAAGGCTCCAGGGAGAGCTCAGAGCCCCTTCCAGGAGGAGAGCGGGAGAGGGACTTGGGACAAGGCATGGAGGGACAGGACACAGGGAATGGCTTCCCACTGGGAAAAGGGAGATTTGGATGGGATGTTGGGAAGGAATTCGTGGCTGGGAGGGTGGGGAGGGGCTGGAATGGAATTGCCAGAGAAGCTGTGGCTGCCCCTGGATCCCTGGGAGTGTCCAAGGCCAGGTTGGACAGGGCTTGGAGCAGCCTGGTCAGTCTTGACTTTGGACTAAAATAAGTGAAACAATTTCCTTGTGGCTTTGGAAATCTCCTCTTTTGAGGCCGTTCGGATCTCGGGCTCTGTGTCAACAGGATGATTAAAACAAAATGCTTCCTATTACCCACAAATGGCTTCGTTAGAGATACTGAGATGAAATGGCCACAAGTACAATTAAGGGAGAAAAGAAGCTTAACTGCAGCAGAAATGGATTAAAAAGAGGCACAGAAAACTTCCCAATTTGCCATTCAGGGAGCAGGATAATCTTTGCCTGCCGATGCTTTGAGTCTTTCCGTGGGGGAGGATGAGAAGGAAAGAGAAGTCTTTAAATTAAAAATTCTCCCCTGATTCTCAAAGGTGCCAAACAGCCCAAGCCCTTGGTTCCTTTGGTGGGTGGAGCAGGTGCTGAGCTGAGCTGGAGTCAAGCTGGGCTCATTTTTGTCTTTCACAGCACTAACTTGAAGCAGAGGGCAGATTTGTCTCTTTTTGTATGCAAGTCAAAAGTCTTTTTTTTTCTTTGACAAATCAACTGTTAACTACGTAACTATTACATTTAATTAAAAAAAAATTAAATAGATTGCATGAATGTTGCTCTCATAATGAATCTCTTCAGGGCTTTAAGAGCCGAGGGGCTTTAAAGCAAAAATTCAATGCCAAAATAATTCGTGGTCTGTCTGCAGTAAAAAGTTTCACCACATTTTGAAACAGTGCATATGGGTGAAGTAGCTCTGGTGAAATTAAATGAGGGATCTCAAGTTCTCCTGGTTCTTTTGATAATCTTTTATCAGCTTGCATGACACAGGATCTCTCAGAACTTTACCTGGCTGCAAATCGGAAGGTTTTCAGCCCAGAGTGAAACGTGTACTCGTGCTTTGAGGTCCCCCATGCAGACAAAACAGTGACCTTCTGAGGGGCTCCAGGAATTTATTTTCTTACACAGACCTTTGAAATCAGAGCTGTCAAGGGAAATAATTCTGCTCTTATTCCTCCAGCTTTAAGAAGCTTCTGCTCCCACTTTGGCTCAGGGAAAATTATTCCAGTGGCAAACGTGGCGAGAACACTTTCACCCGTGGTCGGATCTCATTTTGCTCTTCCTGACTTGTGGCTTTATTTATATTTTCTGTGGCTCTGTAGATGTGCCAGGGCAAATTGGATGGATTTAGAATTAAAATTGAAATTCTCTTAACTTCTCTTTCAGCCTCTGTTTCTCTCAGCTCACTTTGGAGGTGGCTCTGGAAAAGGCACCACTTGTTACTCAATTTCACTGTGATATGTTCATTATTTTTGGGCCAAAACTGCTGGTTTTGGGTTGGAAGGGGACTTTAAATTCATCCATTTCCACCCCTGCCATGGCAGGGACACCTTCCACTATCCCAGGCTGCTCCAAGCCCTGTCCAACCTGGCCTTGGACACTTCCAGGGATGAAGATAATAAATGTATGCCTTTATCTGGAGATGAGGAAATGATGTTACAACACCATTTTTAATCTGTATTTAGGGAAATGACCACTGCACTTTTATCTAGAGGATTAGGGAGGACGTGGAAAATGAAACTTCATCTTTGGATTATGGAGAGTTTTTATCTCTAAAAGAGAATCTGAGTGAATTTCAAAGGAAGGCCTGAACCAACAAACAGCACAGTTCATCTAAGATAACAAATGATTTCTTGATAGCTTGTAGGATTAAAACTTCTGGGCATACAGAGCAGCTCAGCTGATCACTTGAACTGCAATTAAAAAGCAGAACAAGTACACCCCGAATATTGTTTTTATGTCAGAAATGCTCCTTCATGCTTGAAAATGATAAAAAATTGCAATCGATCCTTACAACTGTTGTGTTCATCTTTATTGACCGGGCCAAAGAAAGATAAATGGCAGCCTAAATAAGATTCTAGTCCGTGCTGGCCTGGGAGGGGACAGGGGGTGATGGAGAGCGATTCATCATCTCAGCCCTGCCCCGGCCACGCTCGCCCCGCCGCCCGTCGCGGGCTGATCCCGGCCCTATTGATCCCATTCCCACCCCATCCCATCCCAGCAGCCTGGGCCCGGCTGTCATGGGGCAGCTGGGATTGCTGAATGCCAGGGGGTCACTGGTGTGAGGAGAATTTCACTGCCATTTGCTCGCCGGCCAGCGATGATTTATGAAAAAATAAATGACCGCCGGTGCCGTGCGTGGAAACCTCGATTTTGGTGCAAATGAGTGATTAGGTGTGGGGCTGGGAGTGGGGAGTGCTGCAGAGCTCTGTGCTCCTGCTGATCCCAGCCTGACCTTTGCCTGCGAGTGCCTCTTGCCCAATTTGTTATCATTTGTGAGAAAATATGAGCCCTGCAATACAATTTTACCCCTGCCTGGAGCTGGCATTTTATTCAGTGATTTTGGTTCATTTCAAGATTATCATTCACGAGGAAAGAGCTTGGAAGATGAAATCTTTTAAGTGGGAAGGAAAAATGTTTTTCTTCGCGGTTTTTCTTGTAGTTGGTGGTTCCTCTTTTGGAATTTCAGGGAGTGTTTTTGCAGGAGTGGGTTCTGCTACCTGCACTGCTCATAATATGATAAATATTCCTCAGGACATGTTTACTCACCCAGTGACCACAGACCTGTGTCATCTGGGGCTTTTATGGAAGAGTGATCTCTCCACTTCCAGGCTTTCCCATTTTTTTTCCCCTAAAAATGTTTTCGTTATATTGCTTTTCCATACATCAATGTCTTAAGTTAAACTGCTTTGTTTTACCCCAAATTAAAATTGGAATGATGCTTCCCATGGACTGGATCGTGGCATCCATGTGTGTTATGGAGTCATGGAATGGTTTGGGATGGAAGGGACCTTAAAGCCCATCCAGTGCCACCCCTGCCATGGCAGGGACACCTTCCACTATCCCAGGCTGCTCCAAGCCCCATCCAGCCTGGCCTTGGACACTTCCAGGGATCCAGGGACAGCCACAGCTTCTCTGGGAATTCCAGCCCAGCCCCTCCCCACCCTCCCAGCCAGGAATTCCTTCCAGGGATGGAGCAGCCACAGCTTCTCTGGGCAACCTGTGCCAGGCCCTCCCCACCCTCCCAGCCAGGAATTCCTTCCCAATATCTCATCTAAATGTCACATTTCCAGTGGGAAGCCATTCCCTGTGTCCTGTCCCTCCAGGCCTTGTCCCCAGTCCCTCTCCAGCTGTCCTGGAGCTCCTTTAGGCTCTGGAAGGGGCTCTGAGCTCTCCCAGAACCTTCTCCAGGGTGAGCATCCCCAGCTCTCCCAACCTGACACACGTTAAATATTTGAAAGATGCAAAATCAATATTGAGGCATCAATAACTGCAAACCGTGGGATAAAGTCCCAGGTTGTTAAAATAAGGATTCAGCTGGTTTTGATGCAATCACACAGTGTGGGATTGTCAGGATTTTGTTGCCATGTTAACATCACTCCCTGGGACGCCGATGACTCAAAGCTAAACGAGAGCTCTTGCGAGTGCCAGCACAACCTTTTTGCCTCCCCACGCCCTGTTTCCCCCAGCATTCAGAGGAAAATGGTTTCAGAGAAGTTTTGAGCTGCTTCAGCTTTGCTTTCTCCCTCCAGCTGGGCAGCCAGGTGCCTGGGTTATTATAGCTGAGGTCCAACTGTGCTGAGGCTATAAAAACCTCCTGAAAAATGCCACCTCTGTGTTATTGAGACGTGAAGCACAACAACATTCCAGTGATGTGTCTCAGGCTGTAGGATCACAGGATTCTTTAGGCTGGAAAAGACCTTNCAGAGCTGACCTCATTCCATCCTTGCATTCCTCTGGAATATCCTCCCCCTTCTTCCCAAGGGCAGGACTTCCCCTTGCTGTTCTCACACACAGAAAAGTTCTGTTGCCTGGGGAGCATCTCTCACCTGTCCTTTGGAAATGAGGGATTTTGTAGAACCAAGTCAAAGGCATCCCTGGGTTTAGGGGAGATGAAAATCAGCTCTGAAGCTGCCTGGCTTTAAAAATTAAAATTAGCAACTGATTGAGGCAACCTGGGAGTTTGGAATATTCCAGGAACTCCTCAGAGAGGCATTTTCAAGACAAAGAGCAGAAGGGAAAGTGGAGCCACAGTTAATTTATTGTGTGACTTTGATGCTTGGTTTGAGTGTCACCTGTGAGGCAGGGGGGGAAATGTGTGTGAGGAACACAAACTGGGCACTGCAGAGGAGTAAAGAATCAGTGTTTTGATTTTAATTTCTAATGAAGAAGTTGCAAAGAGTCCATTGTGGTAAATATGGGATTCTTACCCTGTGTCCCTTTAGAGTTTCCTCCCCAAGAGCCATCTCTTTTGCATAATCAAGAGGACACACTTATTTTAAAAAAACCAAAAAACTCCAAAAACAAGTGATTTCTGAAACTTTGTCATTTTATGGTTAGGTTTTGAGGAGTTTTTGAAACAATTTAAATCCAAATTGACTTTATTGACTAGATATTAGCGTGCCTGTAAATGCTGTTAACTGAAATCTGGATTTATTCTCTTTTCTTTCCAGAGTGCCCAGTTCTACAAAGTCACCACTGAGCAATACCAAAAAGCTGCTGATGAAGTCTCAGCTCGGTTCAAGTGAGTCCCTTCTGTTTTTTCCTGGCAGCTGGATGAGTTCTATCCACATTAAAATGCACAACAATTCCCCTTTCCTCCCTCACAGCTCCTATCAGTCCCTCTGGCTGTTGAAAGGAGGGAATTTGGGGGAATTTGGAGGCCAGTGTATAGGAACCATAAGCTGCAGAGCAATGGGATGCACACTTCGTATACATTTATTAATTTATAGTTGATAAGAAGCATGAAATGTTCTAAAAATGGATTCCCTTTCCCTGATGGGGCACCAGAAATGGGATTCCAGCTTTGCATCACAGTCGGATCCGTCCCGTGCTCGCACCGTGGGAAGGATTTAAATGAGGAGTTTCACTCTGCCCTCAACAGTGAAGGTCAAATTAAATAATTTTTATTAGTCCTGAAGAAGGTGAAGTGGAGATGTGGTAATTGATGGATCAAAGTGACAGTGACCCTTAGCCTTGGACTCTTCCCTTTGGGCTGCTTCATCCCTCAGGCAGGAGGGTCCATTTATCATTTTACTGAGGACACAGAACTTTTTACAGCCTCAATTCTCTCCTCTAACCAAGAAACGCTGCAGAAAATGAATTATTCTGCCACGATTTTTTTAGATTTGTGGAGGGATTTTCTTCTGGTTTGTGTTTTGTTTTGATTTTTGATGGGCAGGAAGAGAAAAGCCCTTTCTGAGCTGCTGATAATGATACAAATAAAATTTTAAAGGACAAGGAAAACACATTTTATCTCTTTAATAGCATGAATTGTTGAATATTCTCTGGTGTGCATATAAAAATTTTGTAGTGTTTAATGGTGCAGAGTATATTGAGCACTAAATTCATCTGTCCCTTAAGCAAGAGGGACAGGGTGACCATTGATGAAGGCCTGATTTCAGCATAATTCAGAGGGTTTTCCATCATGTCTGGAAATCCAGGTAGATTGGGATAAAATTCCCACCTGGGTGTCTCCTTCCTCTGTTACAGTGGGATATTCTCAGCTTTTTAAATCAAATGTTCACCTCATTTCACTTGCATTATTCCAAAACAGGGTTTTGTTGGGATTTGAGGAGCTCTGGGTGGGTTTAGTGGTCAGAGGTGGGAGATGGCTTTGGGATTGGGTTTTTCCTCCTGCTATAGGAATCATTTCCTAAATAAATCAAATACTTTGGGTTCCATTTTGCACAAATGGAGCTGATTGACAGAGCAGGGGCCAGTCCTGAGCATCGAAGAAATTTAAGAAAACCATTTTAAAGGGTGCAGAAATCAAGGAATATTTACTGAGGGGAGTTTGGAGAGGGAATCACATTCCTATCACTTGATGAGATTGGTCTTCTCTTAATTTTTTAGAAACTAAAGGTGTAAATTGAAATCATCCATTTGACTGGTCTGTGATAGCAGTACTGCAATTGCTGTGCTGCTTTTGCACTTGAAGCCAAATTTCCTAAAAGTTATTCGGAATTTTTACATCAGTGGATCCAGTATTGGTCCATTGCCTTCAAAGACAACAAAAGGAAAAAAAGCAGGAAATAAAAAGGTGCCTGAAATATGCACATAAATCGTGGCAGATTTGATGAAGTGCCTGAAATACCAATATTCCATCCCAATTTAAAGATTTTCCCTTACATAAAATCCTTTTAAACACCGTGTCCTTTTATTGAAGGTTTCAGTGCAGGAGATGTTATTTTATCACTGCCTCTTTTATGGAACTTGATGGATAAATGAGGAATGATTTAGTGAGGCCTAAAGATGCTCTTTGGGTGTCACAGGCACTTCTCGTGTGCAGTTTAATTGCACGTGAGGATTGAGAGGACAGAGGCTCCAGTGGTGTTTAAAGAGTTGTTTAATTGGCTGTAAAAGAAGAATTAAATAAGGTTGAGCTGCTAAATTTTGTTAATGCATAAAGCCATGTGCTGCCTGTGATTTCAGGTTCCAAGTGCAAGATTAATGGATCTAATTGTGGTGTTATTAGCAAATAGTCTGACTTTATTTTAGGCATGTCTAGGATTAGGTACCGAGTTTTAATGATAGAACTTGAATTTCTTCCACTTTTTAAGCTGCATCACTTCCAAGAGCAAGAAGTGGATGGTGTCGTTATACATTAAATATTTCCTGGATTTTCCTTCCTCCATTTAATCCCTGAAATTACATCAGCTGTGGCTTCATCAGTCTTTAGGGATAATTAAACCCCATTAAAAGGGGAAAAATATAAATATCCCACATGGATCTGGATCAGAGACCTGGCAAGTCTTGTGTCTGCAGTTCCTATTGCTGCCTGCATTAAACTGATATTCCAAATGTCCATGAGAAATGTTTTATCTCCACGAAGGCCCTGATTCACATTGATCAAATTGGGAATTATCAAATGCTTCATCTCTTTAAGAGCCTAATTCCCATTGATCAAATCCTAAATGAGCAGGTTCGGGCAGTTCCTGCAGTCCCCAAATCACATTAAAACAACATTACAGGGCCATGCTGCCCCTCCTAAAGCTGGAATTATGTTCCCACAGTTACATTATAACCCCAATTATTCCATTATGAAGATGGCTCTGTTATAATGAGAAGTTTACACAAGAAGAGAAGAATGCAGCATTACAGGAAGAGCCGGGCTTTGGGCAAGGATTTGAACTTTTCCTAATCAAATTCTCCCTTTGTTTTGTGGGTTTTTTCCCTTAATTTGGAGGGCTGGGAGTGGGAAATTCGGCAGCTGCGGTGGTGACATTTTATTCCCCCGTGGTGTCTCGAGCCAAGTGACATCTTCATTATTCATTGAAGAAGCAGGGAGGGCAAAGGCAGCCTAAAATAAATGTTTTTCTCTTCTGTGGGTTTTGATTTCTGGTGGTGTATTTAGAATTAGCTGTGCATTGGTGCTTTTTCCTAAATATTCTGCCATTCCTCTCCTGCTCCGCTGCTCTCATGGACAACGTGGAATTGCTTCTTGCTGCTGGGTTTTTTTGGGAAAAACTTAATCCCCAGCTGGCCAGACTGATGGAAACCCCAAGTGCTCCTGGGGGATTGGCTGATCAGTTTGGTGGTGAGGTTTTCCCCAATAATAAGGGAATTAATTCCCCACAGTTTGCTTTGACACAGTTGTAATCCAGAGGATCCTTTGCATCATCTGGAAGTTTTGGGGTGTTTATTCTGAATCACAGATTTTTGGGAGGCTTTATCCCTTTATTACGAGCCTTTTGGACATGACCCTCATTGGCAGTTCCCATAGAATGAATGGGAATAAATGACAAATCATCAATATCATATCTTCCTTTAATTGGGATTTCTCTATCACAAAACCTGGTTCATTAATGTTTAGTGAAAATTGAATTAAGGCATTGTTATCATCAGAAAATCACGGAGTGGTTTGGGCTGGAAAAGACCTTAAGGATCATCCAGTTCCACCCCTGCTGTGGGCAGGGACACCTCCCACATGAAGTTGCTGTGTGATGCTCAGCTGTGAATATTTGAAATATTAACAATATTTCCTTTGAGCTCTAACTGATGTTGTTGTGAACTGTGAAGCTGAGAAGGAGTGCAGTGAAACCACAGCAAATTAATAACAGCAACACTCTGATATTCAGATATAATTGTCTCACAAAGCAGTGGTGCCAATTCTCTGGGCACTGAGGAAAAATAGCAGGATGGAGAGAAAATCAGCTTTTTATTGATGACTTTGGACCGAGTCCAGCGAAGTGTGGCTTTATTTCCTTGTCCTTGTTACCCTTCTGATGCTGGGGCACATATGGTGACTTCTGAAGGGCTCTTGCACTGCCTGTAAATTAGGAATATTGATAGTTCCTTAATGCAAATACCTTCAGTCACCATCCTGCTGCACTCCCATACCTCTGTAACGCAGAAATCCGTGGTGCAGGGAGCCAGGCAGAGAATTTGTGCTTTATTTCTGCTTGTGCAGACCCAAAGTTCCATTTTGTAGCAGTTCCTGTTGGACCTTCAATAACATCGTTGATTCCCAGAATGGTTTGGGTGGGAAGGGACCTTAAAGCCCATCCCATTCCAACCCCTGCCACGGGACACCTTCCCCAGACCAAGCTGCTCAAGCCCTGTCCAACCTGGCCCTGAATCAACATCAGCTGCTTTTAAAAACTGAAGTTAAAACTGCAGATTACCAGTTATTCATGAAATACCACATACTGTTTTTTCAATAACAGAAAATAGGAAGCTACAAAAAATCCTGGAGGCTTTGTGCCTTTAGTTAAGCTTCTTTTGCTCAGCCAAGGACGGTGAGCTCTGCACAGAAACCTCCTGAATTAATCTTTCCTCTTACAAATCCAGCAGATAGAGGTGGTGCTTTGTCAGGAGAGAATAATTTCAGGATTGTTTGCTGCTGATGCTGTTGCTGGTGGTATCCTTGGGTTTTTTGTCACGTGTTCTGTCTGGGGATGAAGGTCCCAAGTTACTCCTGACATCCCTTAGAGAGGAGTGAGCTGTTTGTAAGTGATGCTGGGAATCAAAGAGTTAAATACCATAACTCAGCTCAACCCCTGAGCTTTTCTTAGCAGCAGAGGTACTCAGAGGTCTTATTTCTCCTTCTGCTCTTGCACCTCTTCACACACAGCTGTGCTGCCACCACGAGAGTTTCTTACCACGATTCAGGCAGAGGTGTCTGATCTCAAACGCATCTCACTCCACAAGCCAAGTGTAGGTGCAGTTTTCCAGCATGGAAGTGATGCTGTCACCCTTCCTTAGCTTGAAACCAGTCCAGATTCTGCGTGCACAGAGCTGCTTCAGGTGGGAAGAGACATTGGGAAGAGACTTCAATAAATCTTTCCAGTCTCTTGTTTATCTTGCACATCCCAAATCCTGTTCCTTTTGAATAAACTCTTTTCTTTGCCCAGTTCTTTCAGTCCTCATGGATTCACCTGGGGGCTGTGAACTCACTCAAGAAATCTGTTGGACTTCCTGCTGCTTTGTACAAGGGATTGGGCTTTGACCCAGGGACCTTAAAAATCATCCGGTTCCAACTTAAGAGGAGACTTTGGTGGGCAGCAGTTCCCCTGTCTCAGTTGCTCTGCACCTATAAACAAATAAGAGAATCCCTTGGCCGTTCTCCAGTTATCCTTTGGAATCTCAGAATTCCCTGAAGCCTTTTCTCAGTGTGTTTACCTGTGATTGTCACTTCAGACACGACAACTTTGGGTTCCCCTCCAGCAACGCAGATATTTAACTTTGTTCCTTTGATCAGCGCAGTCCGTAAGGAGCGAGGGTGCTCACCAGGGCTGGATGAAATATTCATTGTGCACTTGGAGCTGGATGCAGATTCCTTCTGAGCAAAGTGGGAGCAGGGCAGCCTGTATAAAACACAATATCTGTGTGTTTCTCTTGCCCAGAGAATGGGGAGTCTGTGCAGGGGGATGAGTTTTCATCGAAATCTCTCAGCTCTGATGTGAGATTGAAATGTGCTTCTCTGGTCAGGAAACAGGATTGAAGCTCTGTGGTTTTTGAGGGTTATATTAACTTTTGAAATCCATTATTCAAAATTTAGATAGCACATTAATGAAGAGGGCAAGTCAATTTTTTCCATGTTTGGCATAATCTTTTTTTCCCCTTTCTAGAAATCACGGATACATTCATTAAATCTCCCCTCGGGCTATCCCCAGCTTTTCACACAGTGAGATCCTTTACTGTCTGGAATGGAGAAAGCAATCTTAAAATTAATGTTTGTGAAGCACCAAGTCAGGAGTAGGAATTTTTTTTAATTTTATATGAATTAATACATAAAATAAAAGATTTCCTGGGAGGGGGGACAGGTAGAGCAGGATAATTACTGCAGGATATTGTTGTAGGGGATAACTGTGTAGGATGTAGTGGGATAACTATGTGGGAAAATTTGCCTGTGGTGGGGGAGTTGAAACTAGATGATCTTGATGATCTTTAAGGTCTTTTCCAAGCTGAACCATTCTGTGATTTTATGATCTGCAGGTCCTTTTCCTATTCAGAAGGTCCTTTTCCCATTTAGGGTGGATGTGTTGGGAAGGGAAATGCGTCCCAGCCACCGCTGCTTTTCTCTATTTCCTTACAGAGAAACATGAAGTCATTTTCAGCACTTCCCTGTGAAAGCAGCAAGTGAAACTCCTCCCTCACTCCTCGGTGGCCCCCAGAGGAATTGCTGGGATTCTCCTTTGGTGTGCTGGGATTCTCCTCTGGTGTGCTGGGAATCAGCCCAGTCCCGGGAGAACTGCGGGATGCCCTCGTTAGGGACAGTCCCTGCTGCTGGCTGCGGGTTTGGGAGCTGCTCCCAAGGAATGAGTGGCTCCTCCCAGTGAGTCTGGCATTCCAGGGGACATCTGGCTGCCTGCTCCCTCCCAGGGTTTATTCCAAACAAGGAATAAAGCCTCATGTTTTTAATGCCTTATCCTTTGTTGGGATTTCCTCCGAACACGAGTCGCTGATTTCCCAATTACAGCATTAAAGCCGTGAGGTTAAACCCCACAGCAGCTCCTTTTTATTATTAATTTGTTCTGTGTTTCCTAATCTTTCGTGGCTGAGATTTACAAATACCTTTCCTAAGGATGCTTTTAATGAGGCCAAGCCATCTGTAGGATCAAATCCTACAAATCTCACTCGGGAGCCCACAGCAGCAAAACCTCCCTTTGGGGAAGGGAGAATGTTTCCCAGAGCTGGTGGTGGGATTTTTTTAAGGAGAATTCACCTGTTCCTGGGCACAGGGTGAGGAATGAATTACCAATTATCTGTGTATGTTACCACATGACACGTGGTTTTCCTCTTTTTTTAATCTCCTTTCCAGAAGTGTTGGGAAATCTGGGAAGAAAATCCACCACAGCCGTTCTGCTTGGGCTGCACCTGAGGGAAATCCCAGTTTAAAGGCGAAGCAGGCAGTAAATATTTGGGGAAATAATCTCAAATCCTGGCTTTTGTTGCAAAGTGCTGTAAAATAAGGTGTGTAAAATGAGTATTTAGGTTTCTTAAAGTGGTTAAATCATAGGATCACAGAATGGTTTGGGTTGGAAGGGACCTTAAAGGACATCCAGTGGGGACATCTTCCACTATCCCAGATTGCTCCAAGCCCCATCCAACCCAGTCTTGGACACTTCCAGGAAGTGTTAAACTGTCTGGACACCTCCTGGTTCACATGAGATGAGTTCAAAAGGAAAATTTTAAGTGCTGGGAATAAAAAATTATTCCTGGACTTGAGAACAGTGAGATCTGGCAGGTGTGGTGTACCTGCCTTACCCTGTCACTGAAAGGTAAAGTGGTGTAAAAACCCTAAATGGCATAAAAATATTTAATTTATTTTTTCTCCTCTGGGAAATAGGTGAGGTTTTAGGAGAACAGGCTCTAACAGGTGCTTCTCTGAGCAGAGCTACACTGGTAATTGCAATTTGTCTTCAAATATTGGGGTTTATTTTTCTTTTTGCTCAGGGAATTTTAAATTGAGGTGAATCCCAACCAGATCTGGACCTTGGGTAGAAGTCAGGGTTTCAGGGCTGGAATTTCCAACAACTTTTTTGATCTTCCAACACCCACCCAGCACCAGTTGCTGTTGCCTTTACATTTTTAAAATAAATACTAATTTCCAGAGCATCCAAAGAGCAGAAATGCTGCTGACACCAGAACCAAACTGCATTTATTTAACGCTGATCCTCACACTGGAGGTCCTGGCAGTGCAGAGCAGCAGCTGGAAACATCTGGAGAAGGAGCAGCACGTGCATTTTGGGGAAGCCTTTGCAGGTGTGCCTGGGATTTGTGGTTTTTGTGGATTAAAAGACAACACATCACCTGCCTCATGTAAATTCAGCTTTAATTAATCCATCTCTGCAGTGGAATTAAAAGCAGAAAGCTCCTGTACAGTGGGACACCAGTGGGATCCCTTAAGGGTGGGGACATGGCCAGGGTCAGAGGGACAATAATTCAGTCTGGAATTAAGGGGTCAATTACTGCTATTTTTTACTACTTCATACAATACATACATTTTTTTAGTGAATTGGTTTGGGTCTCACTCACAGTAAGAGATTTTAAGTCACCAAACTTGTGGTTTCCATCTTAAGTAGCCCCAAGCAGTGAGATTTTGCCTTTCTTTGTTGATCCTGGCTGTAGCATTTCCAGCTTCAGTGGGTTTTTTGGACCATAATTTCATTTTTTAAGCAGTTCTGTTCTCCAGGAGTTCACCAAAATGTCCATTTTCCTACAGCTTTGAACAGGGGAGCAGCATCAATCCTGCTCTCACGAGCTTTGCTTCCTCTTCCTACCCTCAAACTTCCACAATTCATCAATTTACTCCTTTGATCTGGGAAAATTGGTCAATTTGACACCTGAATTACAGACATGAGTTGCCATTTATGAATATGACCATTTTGGAATTATTTCCCAGAAGATACCAAACCTTGACCAAAAAAATCCTTTCTTATTTTAGCTTGAAAATTCCAGTTTTTCCCAAGCTTTCCCCAAGGTTTTCTAATGGGCATCTCTAAAAATGACTCTGTAAGTCAATTAACTGTAGACATTTAATGGTGTTACTGTGCTGTGTGTGGAGCTAAAGGTTATCCAGGGGGCCTGGAAGGACTCAGAACCAACAAAATCCCATCTCCCTGGCAGAAAATTCAAGTTTCATTTATTCCCCTTCAAATGCTCTGCTGTTATTTAATTTTTGTCCTTTACAGGATTTTTTTTTCCCTGATATTCTGCCTGTATTTTCTTCAAATGTTTTCTTCAAATTTTGGCCTGTTTTTCTCAGTATTCCTTGATGCAAAATGCTAAATTATTTTCTGAGTGTCCTGCTTGATTCTTTCAGTGGCTTTTTAAAGCATGAACCTGAGATCTGTGGGAGAAAAATGAATATATTGGTCATTAAATCACCTAAAACCTATTTTTTAAAGCTTTTTACAGTATTTGTTGAAGGCATTTTCCATTTTTCTTGAACATGAGCTTCGTTCTGAAGCAAGTCAGAACTCTTCCTGCTGGTTTTTAGGGGGGATTTCTGAACCATTTGTGGTTACTTTGGCATTTTTGGCTTGGATGGATGTGACCTGAGTTTTATGTTCATTGGAAGTACAAAAAGCACATCACCTTCTAGCCCTAAAAGAGGATAAAAAGACACAGAACTGCTCAGTAGGAGAAATTCAGGAGAATTTTTCCCTCAGGGTTGTTTATGGAGCAGTTAAGTGTTAATGATTCTGTAGATGCAGAAGATCTTTAACTAAAAGTGGAAGATTTTTCAGTGTTTAAAACCAAAATAATTATAAATACACACTTTGTCTCACTGTCCTGTGTTTTCCCATCCACCTGCCTGGGATATTAAATCACAGAATATCCTGAAATATTTCAAGCCAGGTTTTTTAAGCCTGAGGGAAGGAACTGAGCAAAATAAACTAAATAAAATAAAATTATATTGAATGTCTTAAAGGAGACCACAGGAGTGTGGCTGTCAACTTTATAAGGATGGACTCCCCTGGCAAGGGAGGGTTAAGAGGGATAAAATTCCAAGCAAATGCTGTGCCATGGGAATTACTGGAAGCAGAGGAAGGATCAGGATGGAAAGGCTTTGCTGGACAGGGTTTGTAGATCAGTGTGGAATGGACACAACCTCTTTGCTGTCAGTGAAATCCTGCTCTGGGAGGGGCTGAGGGAATCCAGGCTCTTCTCTTCCATCCCATATTTTCCCTTTGCCTCGACCAGATGCAAAAGTTTGGCCAAAAAATTGTTAAAACCTCTCAATAAAAAGATCCTGTCAGTGGGGTCAATGTAGATCTTAAAAACAAGTGGTTTATTGATAAATTCACTGAGAAATTTAGGCAAATTTGGTTTTTCTCTACTAAAGACATCAGGTTCTTTAGGTAGAGGAATGCAGATATTCCTGTGGACAGTCCATAAAAGAGGTGTGGGGGCTTTTGAAGTGAAGTAATTCAAGGTAAAACTTAATTTACCTTTAATTTAAACGTGGAGATTGTTGCTCCTCTCTGGTTTCTGAGATGACCCAGCACAGGGCAGGAATTCTTTTGATTGCTCAGTACCTGGGAAATGTGATATTCCTGCAGGAAAAGTCATTGCTGCTCCTTGGATCCTTGTGCTGCAGATGTGGGAAGATCAAATTCCACCTCTTGCTCTGGATCTGCACTGGAAATAAATTGTTTTCAGAGAATCCCAGACCTGTTTGGGTTGGAAGGGACCTTAAAGCCCATCCAGTGCCACTCCTGCCATGGGCAGGGACACCTCCCACTGTCCCAGGGTGCTCCAAGTCCCATCCAACCTGGCCTTGGACACTTCCAGGGATCCAGGGGCAGCCACAGCTTCTCTGGGAATTCCATTCCAGCCAGGAATTCCTTCCCAAGATCCCATCCATCCCTGTCCTCTGGCACTGGGAAGCCATTCCCTGTGTCCTGTCCCTCCATGCCTTGTCCCCAGTCCCTCTGCAGCTCTCCTGGAGCCCCTTTAGGCCCTGGAAAATACAAATTAACACAGATCAGGTCCCCCTTCTCCTCCTTCCGAGGGTGTGTGTGCGCCACTGCAATAAGTTAATTAATTCTGAATTTCAGTTTAGTGCTTGAATGTAAAAACCCTCAGTCCCACAGATCTCTGCTAAAAGGAACAACTGAAATAGTGAGAATTTCCCCTTCTAGCTGCAGTCCCTTGAACGCGACCCGCGTTTTCCTGGGGTCTCGATTTAGCGCGTGAAAACTCCCGTCGTAGCACAACACACATTTTTCAAGCTGGAAGGGGAATAATTTTATCCAATATCGAAAGAAATGAGAAAAGCAGTTATTCCTTTCAAACTTCCCTTGCCACTTAACGTGGCTCCCACTTCCAGGCCATTTCGGAGCTCCATTAAGCCCCTGGGTTGCTCCTGTGCATGCATTAGGATCAGAGCTGGGGTAATAGGGAACGGATTTGCTGTATCATGGACACGTTTATGAAGATTGATAACAGCCAGGGCTCGGTGTTAACTTTTATTTTCAAACAGGCTTGCAGGAGAAACTGCCTGGTATTGCTTTGAGGCTTTGATTTATGCAAAGGTTGCTGCATGAAAAAGGCATCCCATAAACCAGCTCTGCTGGCAGGAGCGTTATAAAGCAGGGTTTTAAGGAGAGCAAACAATAACTGACTGTAATTATGTTCATTATTGTCTCTCTCTGAGCTCCCTGTACATTTTGGGGGGGTTTGCACTTGTTCCCACCTCAGCTTTAAAGTGGGCTCACCTTTCCCATGGAGTGGGATGAACATGACAAAATCCTGCTGCTTTTAGGGGCAGGAGCCCCAAATGAGGCCTTTTTTGTTCGTGCCATGGAATGAAAGGTCATTCGAATTACACCTGCTTGCTCAAATGTCCTGTCCCTCAGTCCCTTGTCCCTGTGTCCTGTCCCTCCATGCCTTGTCCCCAGTCACTCTCCAGCTCTCCTGGAGCCCCTTTAGGCCCTGGAAGGGGCTCTGAGCTCTCCCTGGAGCCTTCTCCTCTCCAGAGCTGAATTCCTGAATTCCCAGCTCTCCCAGCCAGGAGGAGGAGGAAAAGTCTGTGAAAAAAAAATGCTGTTTCTCTTACAATTTCCATCCCTGACGCATTTTCCCCTAAATTATGACTGTTACATTTAAGGCCCTTCAAAACAAACCCAAAAACCCCAGCATGATGGCAAAGATCACCGTTTTCATCTGTAGATGGCAGGAACTATTTTCCTTCCCTCAGCCTGGCACCATCCTTTGTGACGAGATGAACCTCAGCAGAAGCACGCTGGATTCTTCAGTCAGCAGCAATTAGCAGAAAACTTGAGTGAGAACCAATTGAAATCAAGGGCCACGACCTAACTGGGGAAAATGTGAGTGGTTAATCTAAAGTTTGTCAAACTTGAGCTGCTTTAACTTAAAAGCATCCCTCTCCCAAACTACCTGAAGGCCTTGGCAAAAAGAAATAGGAGCTTGAGAATCATCTGTGCTAAGGTTATAAAACACAGGAGTGACTTTCTTGGAGCGGAGTGAAGTTCTGTTAAGTAAGCCAGAGTGTAATTAGTGCTGCCAGCACACAGAGGGGGTGAGGAGAGACCTTTGGAAGGTCTTTGTGAGCTGGCACTGAGGTTTCCATCAGTACCCTCTGCCTTCTGCTTCAAACTGCTCCCCTGGTGCCCTCACAGAGTCTGGGAATGGTTTGGGTTGGAAGAGACATTCCAGACCACCCAATCCCATCCCATTCCATGGGCAGGGACACCTTCCACTATCCCAGGCTGCTCCAAGACACANTTAGGCCCTGCAAGGGACTCTGAGCTTTCCCTGGCGCCTTCTCTTCTCCAGGTGAACATTCCCAGCTCTCCCAGCCTGGCTCCAGAGGGGCTCCAGCCCTGGAGCATCTTTGTTGTCGTGCCTTACAACAGCCTGAGGGAAACACCCACCAATAAATAGGCAGTGCAAAATTACAACTTGAAAAATAATTTAAAAATAATGAGAATAATGAAAAACTGTGAATGTTGTCATGTTCAGCTCATCTCTCCAGCTCCAGTTCCTGGCCTGGTCCCAGTGAGAGGAGGAGCATCTTCCCTTCCCTGGGTGCCAAAAAAGGCTGTTGAGGGCATTCTGTGTGAATGTTTCTGTAACACCCTGCACAAGCACATTGAGGTTAAGATAAATTAGAGCAAGGTCCAGTAGCCCCTCACCATCAGCACATTCTCAGTGGGATTATTGCTCTGTGTTGAAGTTGATGACATTTTATTGTTGTTGCAGCCCAGCCGATTCTATTTTATGAAAAGAGTGGCTCGGCCTCATCCCAGTCCAAGACTTGTGGAGTCACACGTGGCCTTTGTGGCTTAGCAGAGTGAATCCAAGCCTGTTTTCTTAAATAACTTCATGCCCAAATGAAAAATTGGCATTTATTCTGCTATCTCTTAAGATTACAACCTTCAGTTCCCTCGAGTAATCGTCACCCACGGGAGCGGCGAGGCTTGAAGTGTTTAACTGGTGATTGCTTTTTCTGGGCGCTGCTTCTACCCATGATATCTTTTATTTTTGTGGCCAGTTAACAGGGTTTTGGGGCCTTTTACAGCTGAAGAGAATAGTTAAATATATATTGCTCTGGAGAGTAATATTTGGATAATAATGTGCCACGAGTTAGTGTCTTGTGGTGCTTTGTGTTGAGTGCTGTCGTTGACCTTTGCTGGAGAGGAGAGAAGTGTCTGCTTGTTTAAACATATTATTTAGCACCTTTATAAAGGCAAAACTGGTTGGTTTGGGGTGGGTTTTTTTTTAGTGTGAGGCTCAGTGAAGGTTTTATCACCACGGTTTGGGGGTGATGGTGTGATGTTAGGCCTTTACAAAGCCTGCAGTGAGTTGTAGCTCTTGGGAAATAAGTGGCAGTGATAAATCCAGAATGTGCTTTGGTGTCCTGGGTTTGGTTTATGCTGCTCATTTGGGTCTGTCTGTAGTTTTTGTGTGTGTCTGTGTGCTTTACACACACAGTGATGTAAACTTACTGTGGAAAATGTAATGCAGGGGCAGGGATGACATTAAAATGGATAATTTAAGTGGATGAAACTCTGTATTTTTTGCCACCTTCCTATAGAAGCAGGTTTCAAACTGTTGCAGAATTAATTTTTCCTTTAAAAATTAGAAATACTGAGGTTTAATGGTAATGGTAGTTAATATATCCAAGTAGTCCTGAACTGGCATCAGCCACTTCTATGAGAAATATCAGCAAAGCATCAGTTCAGTCTCCCAGAGACTGGATCTGCCTTTCCATGTGCTGGAGATGAGGAGAGCCTTGATTCTTTTGCTTCCCCAAACCTTCATAAACCTCCTCTAAGTTCCATATTAGGAGTAAATAGTAAGGAATTCCAGCACATGGTGTTGTTTGCAGTGCTGATCCTTGACTTGTGTTCTCCTGAACAGCCAAGTGGAATCTTGCCAGTCTTCATTAAATAATTTTATTTTTTTTGGATGGAGTAAGGCTGAGCTCAAGTGATACCACATGCAAGCTCTAAAAATAATTGGTGATCTGGGTTTTACATGATGAGGTTTGAAAGGCAAATGTTGGTTTGCTGATCACGTAATTGTGGAATTGGAGGGGTTGGCTCCATCCACACTGAGCTGATCGGACTCTGGAGCTGGGAAGAGTTGGGATTTTGTCTGAACAGTGGTTGGACAGGCTTGGCTATATCTGGGATCATTCCTTGTCTCTGAACTTGTCCAAATTAGGGGCTGGGTTCGATTTGTGCAAGCCCAAGAAGTGTTTTTAATATATTTCTGTATATAACATATAGGTACTACAAAATATTCCACAGAGATAGAACTGCTCCTCCTTGAGTTCCTTCTAATTAAAGCCTGCAGTTGCTATATTATCCTTCCTGCTCTGTAGCAGCATCCATGCCCCTGTTAGAAGGAATTTGTATCATTGCCATCCACGTGATTGTTTATTTTAGCATCCTGCTATTCACTAAAAACTGTCCCTTAAGCTAAAAAGAAACGTGCATCCTAAATTTGGGTGATTCCAACACGCTGCTCCCTTTGCAGCTGCAGGAGCCAGCTGTGGGAGAGGTACATTTGTGTGTTAATGCTGCTGGGCTTTGTATTTTAAGGGGGTTTTTCTTCTTTTTTTGGAGGGGAGGGGAATTTGATAAACAAAGAGTGGTTTGGGAGAATGCAAGTCAGTTCATAGCAATTTAAATAACAGTATTCAAACTCATTTTGTCTGTCAGGGTTGATGGGAATCCTGTTTGCATTTGACAGCTTGCTCCTCGAGATATTTGGAGTATGGGCAGCCACAGCAGGTCAGATCAGGGTCCCCTGAGCTTGCTGGGTAACAGCTGGGAGTGGCTTTTTGGGGAACGCTCTAAAAATGAGGGAAATATACAGTGATAACATTTTTCCTTCAAACAAATGGTGGTGTGAGGCTTTCCTGAGCCAAATCTTGCTTGTACTCTCTTGCTGGGCATCTCACACCTTACTGTGTCATTGTTTTTGAACCCAAATGTGCTTCTGATGACCCCAGTGTCCCCTGACAGCGAGTCCCAGCTTTTCATTGGCTCTTCTTCGGGAAAGGTTTGGATTATTTTTGCATGGTAAAGCCACTGCTAGAAAACCTCTCTGGATGCCTCTCTCCTGTAATCCATTGATAATTTCATCCTGTAATTCATTGATATTGGAGATCCAGCTCTTGCAGTCGTCCTCTCTGGGCTGAAGAGATTTGGTCCTAATGTGGTGTCCTGAGGGCCTGAAGAATGACCTTGGCAACCAGGTCATCCAGCAAATTAGGGTTCACAACCAGGATATGTTTTCCTGATCCTCATCCTGCTGTCTTCCTCTTGTAAGTCCTTGCCCGAGGAAGGCTTTAAAGATATGCAAATGTGGAATTGTTCAATCCTGGAATGGTTTGGGTTGGAAGGGACCTTAAAGCCCATCCAGTGCCACCCCTGCCATGGGCAGGGATGCCTCCCACTATCCCAGGGTGCTCCAGCCTGGCCGTGGACACTTCCAGGGATCCAGGGGCAGCCACAGCTTCTCTGGGAATTCTATTCCCGGGTCTCCCCACCCTCCCAGTCAGGAATTCCTTCCCAAGATCCCATCCATCCCTGCCCTCTGGCAGTGGGAAGCCATTCCCTGTGTCCTGTCCCTCCATGCCTTGTCCCTCTCCAGCATCTTGAAGTTCTGTTCATTACTTGCTTTGCCAGATTTATGGTCATCATTTCTCTCTGTTAACCTCAGAGAAGCCCTTCCTTCCCTGTGTTTCTTACAACACAAGGAAATTGTTTCCACTTTGCTTTTCCAAGAGGCCGCTCCGATACCCAGCCAGTATTCCAGGTGTTTTACCAGGTGGGAAACACTCTCCAGGTTAAAAACCCAGCCCTTTAGAAAGGTCAATAGGACTTTCTGCCAGTTATCCCTGTAAAACCAGGGTTTTGCCAACATATTGAACTTGACCTGGTGCTCCCCAGACATCATCAAATGTCTCTCTTCATGCAGTGAGTGTGTGTGAATGTGCTGGAATGTCTTTCCTCCTCCTCTCATCCCCTTCCCTGAATTCCGAAGGTCAGAACGTTTGAAATGCATCTTGATTTGCTTTTGAGAAGGCTGGGTGAGAGGTGAAACAAACGAGAGGATGACAAACATTTGCCTGTGATTTTGGGGGTGCTGGGATTTTTGGAGAACAGATCTAAAAACAACATGAGGAATATTAACACTGGACTTGATCATTAGTAGCACAAAAGGTGGAGTAAGTTGTGCTCCAACCTCTACATAAATCATTTATTTAGCGTTACTCTGTAGATTTTACATTTCTCAGCTACAGAGCACAAACCACCGTGGTTCTCTTCCAGCATTTCAGCAGAGATTTGTTAGGAGAATCCTTTCTTTTACACCTTTTGGAGAAGTCACACTCTGCATTCAAGTGTAAATAAAAGCAAGAATCGACTCTGCAGTACTTGATCTTTTGCTGGCAGCACTTCCCACGCAGTGATTGTGAGGGCTCTGTGTGGGCACAGCTTGATTAGGGACCAGCATTTGTAGATACTCAGCAATCAGATCTGTGTTATTCCTTCCAAATCATTCGGGGAAGAGCGGAACCATTTGGTTTGTGCCTCACATGTTTCGTAACGCGCCTTCAAGTCGTCACCTACTTCATGTGCGAAGACAGTCTTTAAAAATAGTTTAATATAAAGAGTAAATTAATGTAAAACCTAAAAATAATGGTGCAGCAATGAGGACCTTCATTACCATCTGCCCTTTTGTCTTTTTTTTCCCCTGGGCTCTGTTTTACAACTATTTTCTCTGCTACAAACCCGTCCTGTGGATTCACTCCGCAGTGATGCTGCTGGAAGAGGCTCTTTTTGGGTGAGGTAATGTTAAAAAAAGAAGAATCCTCTCACCAGCACCTTTTTGGGTGATGATGGAGAGCACAAGTGTCCTGCTGCTGTTTCAGGGGTGTCGTTCACACTTCAGCATTGAGCTGCCCTTCCCTCAGGGTCACCTGAGCTGGGCTCAGGTTCCTCTCTTGCTGCCTCCAGCGTGGCCTTTCCTGTCCATCTGCTCAGCTAAATCCATCTCTGCTCAGGCTACCAACCTTTATTTTACTTTTTTTTCNAGGTCAGTAGGACTTTCTGCCAGTCATCCCTGCAAAACCAGGGTTTTGCCAGCATATTGAACTTGACCTGGTGTTCCCCAGACATCATCAAACGTCTCTCTTCATGCAGTGAGTGTGNAAATGGAAGTTTGCCCTGGCTGTGTCTGGTGAAAGCAGCGCTGCAGATTCTTCCCTACCCCAAATTCACATCATCCCCTTCCATCCTGCCACTGGCTTCCTCATCGCTGTTTTCCCTGGAAAATCACACATCTTCACTTTCCAAGCCCTCTATGTCCCATTTCTGATTCCCTGCTATTTCCAGTTCCCTACTGACTTTCCCTCTGAAGCATTTGTGACTCCACCTTGTATCCCTCACTCATCCCCTTCCCAAACTGCCCAGAGAAGCTGTGGCTGCCCCTGGGTCCCTGAAGTGTCCAAGGCCAGGTTGGGCAGGGCTTGGAGCACCCTGGGACAATGGAAAATGTCCCTGCCCATGGCAGGAGTGGCACTGGATGATCCTTAAGGTCCCTCCCAACCCAAACCATTCCATGATGCCATGAAATACGATTTGTTCTTTCTCAGGAGGAATTTCTGCTGGACACAGACGATGCTAATTGATTAAATTCCCACAAATCCTTCTGAAAACCCTCTTGGCTGTTCATAAAGCACTTGAAAACAATTGAGCTGTTACACTCTTCATGGGCTGCCCACCGTGAGGGTGTGGATTGCCTCAGTTTCCTTTTGTTCCACCATCTGTTTGCATCAATTTGTTCTTCCTTATCTTTGTGTGTATTATGGGAATACCGAGAAAAGAAACATTCTCCTTTTTGTTGTTGTTTATTTTGCATTCTGCCAGGTCTGGTCACAGCGTGGCTCCTCTCCTCCATCAGTAGGACTAAATAAAAACGTGTCAGAACTTCCTCTCCAGCACCCTCCTGTGCTGGTGCTTTGGGGCTCAGTGGGATCACGTTCATTTGTAGGGTTTTGTTTTCGAGTTAAGGCTTCCCTGGACTTCCCCAGCATGGCCCCGTGCTGGGAACCACCCCCAGTTTGTGGTTTGGATGTGCTGAGCTGTTTTTTTGGAGGAGGAGCAGCAAGATTTGACCTTAAAGAGCTGCAGGTTGGGCACAGAGCATCAGTCTGGTCTGGTTTATTTAGTACTTCAGGAGTAGCCAAGGGTTACACAAACAAAATCAGCTGCCTTTGATAGGTGTCAGCACTTTAATGAGGAATTAAATTAAGCCCTGGATACTCCTGCCCATCTCATGGCAGTATTTTTATCTCTTGCTCTGCTTTTTTTGTTGCTATTTTTTCCCCCATATTTTATGACAATTGCCTGAAGTCCTGATCTGGGGGGGGATTATGCCAGATACCTGCACAGCTGGAAACTCATCAGCCATTCAGATTCCTTCAGTGAGAGTGTCAGTTTTAGCACGAAACTCGCAAAGCTCACCGTGGTGATTTCAAATTTCCTCTTTAGTAGACATTTTGTTTGAATGCCATGAAGGGGCTCCTCTCGCCGAGCCCCCAGGAGTACAATAAGCTATGCTCTTTGAGAGAGCCCAGATGAGTACAAAGTTCCCTTCATTAAATTTCCTTTTCATGCTTTAGCATAGAATATTTCTTTTTAAGACTCTCCCGTTTCCTTTTGTGTTGTCACCCTATTACCTTTATGAGGTTGTGATGCATCAGCTCGATGGAAAAGGTGGGTGCACGGCTCCCTCGGAGGTTTATTCCAGCACAGAAAGATTATTCTGGCGTGGGAGGTGCTTCAGGAGCAGCTGGAGAAGGGAAAGCAGATCAAGGAATTGCAAACTTGATAAAAACACCTCGTTCCTCGCGTGCCATGTGGCTGCTGCTCGTATTGAGTTTTGCTGAGAAAAGCATTCGGAGATTTTGGGTGTGTTGGTTGTGGAAAGGAGTTCTGGAGTTGCTCTGGGTGGAGATGGAGATCTGTCAGCATTCCCTGGCATTCCTGCAGTTTGTGGTTTTCCTTCAGTTTAGTTGTGAAATCCCTGAGCAATTAATTACTTAATTAATTAAATATGATGTGGGACACAATCTTGTTTATTTTATGGGGGCAGATGGTGATAGGACAAGGGGCAAGGGATTTAAATGAAAAGAGGGGGGAATTAGATGGGATATTGGGAAGGGATTCCTGGCTGAGAGGGTGGTGGGACCCTGGGGTGGATTTCCCAGAGAAGCTGTGGCTGAAGCCCCTGGATCCCTGGAAGTGTCCAAGGTTGGGTTGGGGTTTGGAGCAGCCTGGGACAGTGGGAGGTGTCCCTGCCATGGCACTGGATGGGCTTTAAGGTCTCTTCCAACCCAAACCATTCCATGATTCTCTGGTGACACTTTTCCCACCATTTGTCCCAAAATACAGATCTCTTTCAGGACATGGGATAGTTTAGGGAAGAGACCTCGTGCTGTAAGGATCTCCTGGTCCTGCCTGGGACCAGACCAGGTTGCTTTTTCCATTCAGGGATTCAAAACCTCCACATTTTCCCAATAGATTCCACGTAATTGCTGGGTTTGCATTATTTACCTTTTCTTACAAGCTTTTCCCTCAGTCAAACCCCTTAAATGCTTCTGTAAAATGACTTTTATTCATAGAACCACAGAATGGTTTGGGTTGGAAGGGACTTTAAAATTCATCCAGTGCCACCCCTTGCCATGGGCAGGGACACCTTCCACCATCCCAGGGTGCTCCAAGCCCTGCCCAACCTGGCCTTGGGCACTTCCAGGGATCCAGGGGCAGCCACAGCTTCTCTGGGAATTCTATCCCAGCCCCTCCCCACCCTCCCAGCCAGGAATTCCTTCTCAATATCCCATCTAAGTATTAATTGATGGAATCATAGCAACTTCAGGAGGTTCTCCCTTGGGGAGATATTTCATTCCCCTTTGCAGGAGTTTCCTTGCTGTTGTTTCTGATTGTCCATCTGAGAGTCCCGTGATCCATCACCGACAGAAATCAATGGGAAACCCCTCGGAGGGGTTCCCATAATGCACGATGGAATCTCCTTTCCTCAGCAGGAGATCCTGCAGCCCGTGGTTTGTGGCCCTCTAATGCCAGGCAGTAATTTCATTTAGTGCTTTCCCAAAAGTGCCAGCAGAGCATTAGGGGAGTGGAGCGAGCACAGCTGATCAATACAGAGACGGGGCTCACCTTCAGATTAATCCAAGAAAATGGACTTGGTGGACTTGAAGGAAGTGGCCTTGTTCTCATCGACCTGCAGTGCCTGGAAGGACAGGGCTGAGAGCAGCTTTTCAAAAATCCCCCCTGAGAAGTCAGAGTATGAAAAGAAGTCACTGAGGGGCAGGAGATGATGTGTCCCACAGGGCTCCCATATGGTTGGCAATGTATGGAATCCTTTGAAGCACTGAAAGAAGGGATAATACCTGGATTTCGGTCACTGATGGCCTGGCTCTGGGGAAAAAAGCAATCAAAAAGCTCTTTATCATGGGTTAGAGATTTCCCCCACTGAAATGGTTTTAAATACATCGACAGAATTTATGCAGCAAGGGTAGAGCAGCCCATTCCCTTCTCTCTTCACCTGTGTATAAGTCATTCTTAAATCCCTTGTGAATAAAGGCACAGCAAGGTTCATTTTGGGTATTTTTAGTTAATTCATGCTCTGTTATATTGGTTTATCCATTCACACCAGGGGTTTGGGCATTTTAAACGAGTTCTGGTTTAGCTGGACCTAAACCATCACTGCTGGGAGATGTCTGCAGAGAACATCCCTGGTGTTTCTGTTGTTCCCTGTCCCAGTCCAGACCTTGCCATCCTCCCTCCGTGTGCAGCCGTTTGTGGTTGCACATTTGGATGCCTCACACGCCTCGGAAGCACGTGCTGAGCTCAGCAGAGGGGGGATTAAGGGAAAATCCTCCTCCCTGAGAATCTGCAGAAGTTTGAACCTGGAGATCATAAAGTGTGGAAGCACCTGGGACTGCATTTAAATTCTGGTTTAGACTTCACAGATGCAGGGTAATGAATGAAAAGAGGGAGAGATGTTTTATATAGGTACACAGTGTAAAATCAAGGTGACTTAACATTCCCTTTTTTAGCACAACATCTTCAGTGATTGTCAAGAAGTCAGTTCCCTGGAGGAGCAGCGTTTGTGCTTTGTGTTTCATTTCCTTGCTGGAGGAAAACAGATCTGCCTTGGCCAATCAGCAAAATGAGAATCAGAATCACAGAATGGGTTGGGTTGGGAGGGACCTTAAGGATCACCCAGTTCCAACCTCATTTCCACGTGCAGGGACACCTTCCACTGTCCCAGGCTGCTCCAAGCCCCATCCAACCTGGCCTTGGACACTTCCAGGGATGGGGCAGCCCTGGGCAATCAGTGCCAGCACCTCACCACCCTCACAGGGAGGAATTCTTTCCTTTGGAAGTGCTTGAGGCCAGGTTGGATGGGGCTTGGAGCAGCCTGGGACAGTGGAAGGTGTCCCTGTCCATGGCAGGGGGTGGCATTGGATGGTCTTTATGACCCCTTCCAACCCAAACCGATTCAATCATCATAATAATAATAATAA
>VZTH01018900.1:0-15825 GCA_013397815.1 Aleadryas rufinucha
GGCCGCTCCGCCACCGCCCCCGTGCCAGCCCCCTTGGGCGCCGACTTCCTGCGGCTCTGCCACCGCCTCGCCTCCTGCCCCGGCTCCGCTCCGCTGCGGGGAACACTGGCCCTGGCCGTGCCCTCAGCGCCAGGAGGGGCCGGGGCCACTCCGCGGCCGGCGCCGAGCCCAGCGCAAGCTGCCTCGCCTGAGCTCCGACGACACCCCCGACTCTCCCGGACCCTGAGCCATCCTTCCCGTCCCGGGTCTCCCCGCTGATGCTGCTGCAGCTGTTTTGCAACAGCTTTGGTGGGGTTTAACCCTCCTCTTGTTCCTGTGCTCCCTCCCTTGCCTTTCTCCTTTGTCCTTTTATCCCTGGTCACTGTTGCTACCGAGCACTGTGCCTGAAGTTTTAAAATAACTTTACTGGGAGGAGGGTGGGAGACGCTATTGGATTGCATTTCGCGTCGTTGGCGCCCAGCCCGACGAGAGGAGGAGGTTTGGCAGACAGCACGATGTGTGTCTTGTATGTGCGTGAGTGTGCCTGGGTGCTTGCCGATGCCATGTTGTCCGAGACAAGGGCAGAGGAATCTTCACCCGGCAGCTTTCACATCTTTCCTCTCTCCCCCTTCCCTACCCACTCTCCCCCAGTACTGTTCCTCCTTGTTCTCCCTGGAAAATCTTGCCATGGATGTGGTCTGTCGTCCACTTGATGCCCTCCAAGGAAGGAGGATCTGACACATTTCAACCATGTGTTCTGGTCTCCATCTCAGCCAAAGTAATTTTACATCTGTTGGGCTTGTCTGGACATGGCTTTGAGAAATATGAAAAATATAGCTTTTGGTACTTTAGGAAAATAAGGCATGTTAAAAAGGGTCATTGGCCCAGATAACAGCCCTTGCTCCTCTGCAGAGAAAGGTGCAGAAGCCACTTTTGGAGTTGTATCCTTGATGCATCTCTTACTTTATTTTTTTTTAACCAAAATATTCAGGATTTAGAGCACTCCTTACCAATTAAAAAAATTCACAGGGTCACAGAATATCCTGAGTTGGAAGGGACCCACAAGGATTGTTGAGTCCAACTACTGGCCTTGCACAGGACATCTGTAAGAGTCACACCATGTGCTCGAACGTATTGTCCAAATGCTCCTTGATTTCGTTCAGGTTTGGTACTGTAACCACTTCCCTGGGGAGCCTGTTGCAGTGCCCAAACACCCTTTGGGTGAAGAATTTTTTTCTAATCCTCAGACTCTTTTTCTCCAGGCTGAACAGACCAAATGACCTCAGCCACTCCTCATAAGGCTTCTCCTTAAGGCCCTTCATCATCCTCATGTCTCTCCTTGGACACTCTTTAATAGTTTAGCATATTTTTATGGTGCCCAAAATTGCCTCGAGCTGAGGCTGCCCCAGTGCAGAGCAGAGCAGGACAATCCTCTCCCTTGCCCGGCTGGTGATGCTGTGCCTGATGCCCCTCAGGACACAATTGGCCCTTCTGGCTGCCAGGGCACTGCTGACTCACGTTCAACTCGCCATCAACCAGGACTCCCAGGTCCCTTTCCATGGTGCTGTTTTCCAGCCTCTTGTTCTGTAGGTGGGAAAAGTTCATACTTATGCCTGAAAATATATACACATAAGAAAAAAATGGAGCTGTAAGAAATAAGCTGTTTTGTCTTGATGGGGAGAAGTATATTGCTGCTCATACAGTTGTTCCAAGTGAACCGTTGGAATTTCCAGTCAGTGAAAGTAGCATGTTTTCCATTCCTACTTTTCTACTAAAGTGAAGTTATTTAAGATTGATACTCAATTGCTCTCTTTTATCACTCTCCACATGGTTCATGAAATAACAACTCTTTCATGTTATTCTTTACTCTGGTTTATCCTGGTTTATTTTTTAAATATTTGCCCTAAGAGAGTGAAGAAATATTTATAATACAGGCAATCACTCTTAGTAATTCTATGTACTCTGACTACGCTTACTTGTCAGCTGGTCTGTTTGTGTCATCATCACTAAGATATTGATGTATGTCTAGTAAAAATCAACTTCTATATTTTTAATGGTGAGAATCCATGGCAGTGGTGCTTATTTCTCCTTAAACATACAGAAATGTACATGTTTGAATTCGGTGAAGAACATGTTCATGCTCTCCAAAAATTTGGAATTTTATTAAGTAAAAAGTATTATCAAAAGAAATCTTACAGCTGTGAGAGAATTTTCTATAATTATTTTTGGGTTGTTTTCTCTAAACACTGCATCTGAGCACGAATTTGTCCACTTAATTCATATGCAGATAGTGCTGACCTCTATAAAGTCATAGTGGTCAATTGTACCTTTTTTGTTTACTCAAAGCACTGGCTGTAAGACCCTGTGAAACCTTTTACCCAGCTCTCACAGGAATGGGGTGATGACAGTTTGCATTCCTCTAGCAAGGAGGAATTGCATGCTCCTTGTTCCTGTTAGCATCAAGGTGTTGTGTTGCCTTTGAGTGTGCAAAATACACTTCCATTCAGTAGGGATAATATAATATTTATCTGGAGCTTCTACCTATGCTTTTAAATAGAATCTGAAAATAAAATATAAGAAAAAGTCATTTAATATCAGTAAGTTCTACTTTCAATGATGATCCCATTTTTTGGAGGCTATTTAAGCACTTGGTTGGAACATCATATTTTGAATGCCACAGATGGCAAGTGTCTTTGGAAATATGTCCTTTTGGGCCACATTAATGCTTCTGAACAAAGCACATGTCCAGAGGTGTGAAGTAGTCAGCAGACAGGTGCTGGTTTTTTTCTGTATTGTAGTTCATTCTTCTGCAATTGCTTATCTGTCTCCACTGACTACCCATAAAAGAGAACTTTCCTGCTCTGAAAATTCTCCATTGGGTGGACTGCCTGCCAGAACAGCTGGGTTTCGGAGTAGCTCTTTCATGATCTAGTCTAATTGACTTGAAAAGTTACTGTGCTTATTGCTGTCACCCTGCCATGAGTTGGAAACACCTCTTTACATATAGGCTTACTTGATGTCAAGCTTACTGCTTTATCTATGTTTCTTTTTAAGCTATTTGAATCAATATATGAAAATGAATGCTTTACTTTTCCTGCTTTCCTAGATGATTTTCAGTTAAGCCCCTGGGGTTTCTGTGAAATCTAACCCATTCTGTAGAGCTGCTGGTATTCCAATATCTGAGATTCAAGTATCTGAGTATTCTAGTTCCTCACTGTGTGCATAAAATGGATTAGAGGCATCATTTTTGTTTTGGAGATGATAGTAAATTGACATGTTAGACATGTCTCCCTTAGTTGCATATGCTTCTGTTAGTGCTCCTATACCCTTCTTGATCACGGCTTTCTTCTTCTGTGGCTGTAATTTACCTAGCAAAAAACCTCCTTTTTCTCTTTTAAAAGTTTCACTCTTTCCTACATGAAAAAACTTTCTACCAAGAAGGCCAATGGACAGTTTCTGAGGATCAGTCAGGGGCTCAATGGAGGAGAGTCTTCAATGAAGAACATTCCTTCATGAGAAGTGCAGCTCTTCAAGGAGCCTCAAAACCACCATTCTCTTTTGCCAGAGCAAATCTTCTCTGAGAGAGTGCTGTGACCAGCCACGGAGCTCTGGTTGTCACATACAGAGTGGTGTTTGGATGCAGAGAAGTTGTGCTCTGAAGCTCCCCGGCCTGTTTTCCCAGAAACCTTTCTGAGCAGGTGACAGCGGGGCCCCTCCTGTCCCCTCGGATGCAGATGATATGCAATGCAGAGAGCAGCATGGTCCTGCCATCGGGGCACAGGCACAAGCAGCCTTGATTTTGCACATTCTCCTTTGCAAATGAAATATTCCTTTTCCAGGCTTTTTTGGAAACACTTCCATTCCTCCACAGCTGTGGCTGCTGTAGGAATTCCTGTGGGACGAGGCACTGCCAATATCATCCTAGGTCTCCAGGACCCTGGGCTGATGAGGGTGCATAGGATCAGGGAAAGATAGTAAGAGAAGGGAAAGAAAGTAGCACCCAGAGACTTTATCAGGGATATTGCAATTTATTTCTTTTTTATTTAATGAAGATTTATTGCAGCCCTGCTACTGCTGCTGATCAGGTGGCCTCTTGTGGGGCTGAGGAGAGTCCAGACAGCTGGCAGCCCTCCTCCTTGTGGAATGCCGAGGCCTGCTGGGCAAGGGGTCCCTACCCCTACCCTGGCTAGGAGCGGAGGGGCTGTGGCTGCCACCTTGGGCAGAGGGATCTGCCGCTGCTGCTGGCTCTAGCTCCTCCTGCTCTGCAGGGACGGGAGCAGATGGGTGGAGGGTGTGGAGGACAGCTTCTGATGCGCTGGGTTGGTCGTCCATGCTGGAGCCTGCAGGGCTACTGGCAGGGGCTGTCTGTGGGGCAAGATTTTCCTCCTGAGGGCTGATGGAGATGGCCACAGTGCTGTTGTCCTCCATGGCAGGTTCCTCTGCCACCACCTCCTCCCCCAGCTCCTCCTGTTCTGCAGGGATGGGAGCAGATGGGTGCAGGTTGTGGAGGACAGCTTCAGGTGTGCTGGGTTGGTGCTCCTCACTGGAGCCTGCAGAGCTACTGGCAGGGGTTGGGTGGGGAGCAGTAGTATCCATCTGAAATCTGCTGGAGATGGCCGCAGGATTGATCTCTGGGGCAGCACGGGACTGTAGCAGCCTTTGGGCTTCTTGTGTGCACTGATTCACAATGATCTCGATGATGCCATGGATTAGAGGTTCTGTATGTTCCTCAAGGAAATCCTGCAGCACGTGGGCCAAGACATTCCTAGCTGGACCACAGATGGACACAGCATGCAGGATGATGCTCTCTGCAATCCTTGCCATCCACCATCTGGTCCCATACTTTGCCTCCAGCTCCTGGCGCAGCCAGGGCACCACAGGATCGAGGAGATGCTCTTCTCTTTGGAAAAGTTCTGCCCACACACTAGGCAGGAGGCCACCTACAGGCTGTGTTCCTGCACCCCTGTGCTCTGCTGTGGGTAGTCTCCTCCGTGGAGCACGTGAAGGGGACTCCACAAAGGGGCTGTTTTTAACCAGCTGTCCTAGAGTTATTCCTGTCCAGCTGCTGGCGTTTGCTGACTCTTCAGAACTTGTGAATACACAGTCTATGTAGCTATCTGTCTGCACAGAAAACCTGACACCCTCTATCTGCTCTCTGCAGAGTGGGCACACTCTTTGCATCTCTGCCCAACGCATGATGCAGGCGAGGCAGAACTGATGGAGACAGGGCATCACATAAGTGAGGTCATCTCGAGCATCACGGCAGATGGGGCAGTTCCACTCTGTTTCTGTGGCCCTGTCTCTGCCTTTTGGCAGTCTGTGTTGAATTAAGAATGAGAAGATGCTCCCCATCACTGCTGCTGGCACTTCCAAAAGGTGCCACACACTGCAAAATGGAGACACCATGGTCATGAACTGTCCTGGGGAGGGGGAGGAAGAAATGCTCAGACCCCTCAAGAAGGACCCTCCCAGTTCCCCATACCTGAGCACTCATTCTATGGCCACCCCAGGGGGACATTTCCCTGCACAACTCACCTCTGCGGTGTCCAGCTGCCTAAGCCAGGTAGGGCTGGGGAGACACTGTTGAGGGCTCCTGGATGGGTACTGAGAACTGCCAATAGCAGCACCTAGCACTGGAAAAAGCCTCGCTTGACCCTCCAGACCTTGTGGACATGCTCAGCAGGAGTCCAGGCATAACCCAGACTAGGCCAGGCTCTGGCAGCACTCAAATATATGCAGTAAGGGACACAAGGAGACAGTCCAACATGGCGATGTCACAGTCTACTGCCAGTAATCAGCTTCCACTACCCTGTAACATCACAATGGGATGGCCACCTCCGTGGTATTCAGACCAATACAGCATGTCAGAAGTTGCTCTCCATGGGTGTCCCAGTAATCCCCCAGAGAGGAGGTCCCCAGCCCTTGGACTCTATCGAGTCCTGCAAGTCCCATCAGAGCAGTAGTAGTGCTTTCTCAAGCAGACAGGACAATGGAAGAAATTCTGAAAAAATACCAGAGTCATGCTTATAGAGAAATCAGGAGTGAAAGATTGGCTAGGCATTTCCCATACAAGATGAGGAAAACTACAATAATGCCTAATACAATTTCTGCTTACCAGCAAAGGGGCTTTGATCCCAGAAGTTAAAATCTCTGGTGGCGGGATTGTGACTGCCAGAGTGGCTCCTGAAAGGTCAGACAGTAAAGTTTCCTTAATGTAATTAGAGTTCAGTTTAAGCAGGGGAAAGAAAAAACTCCGATGCATTAATGTAAAAATGAGTATTATAAGAAGAGAGAAGGAAGAAAGGGAAAGATACAGCAAATTATGGATAGGAAAAGTAGGTAATACCAAAAGCTCAGTTCATATGAACACTACAGGTATATTTCAAATAAATGAACAAAAACCAAAATGAAACCAAAGCAAAACCAAACCCAAAACCAATCAAAATGAAAAAACCCAAAACACAGGAAAAAGGTTTATACACAATATTTAAAACTTTGGAAACTGTTTTCAGATATATTCAGTTTATATAGTGGTTGAGCCTTTTGTAGAGAGCAGGAAAAAAATAATAAAGGCAGTTGGAAAGGAAAAGCCATAATATTAAGCATGTCATGTTTTTGTTTCTGTTATTTCTTCAGAATACCTACCACAAGTAACTCTGAACATAGAGAATACCAGTGTAAGGGGTACATTGGAAAAGTTGTAGCTTTGCGACCTTTTTTTTCAGCAAGCAGTAAACACCGTAACTAAACAGGTGTGACTGCCGTGCTGTATCGTCATGGTCATTGACCTTTGCTGGCTTTACTGATCAAGTGGGCTGTTGTGAGCCCCCAGGGTCACTCTGCTAGAGACACCTGAGCTATCTGCAGATGCGACTCAGCCCACAGGCCCTGAATGTCAAGAATGTGTTCCCAGAGGAGGTGAGCTCCCCTGGCCAATAGCCTCACACAGGCAAGAACAGGAGCAAGTGTACAGCCTGGAAGGTGGCCATCACTGTCAGCCCAGGAAAAAGCAAAGTGCCAGAAAGTAGAGGAGAGAGTAAAACATGCCAAAGCCCAGCTCTGCGGTGATACCAACTGACCTTGTGCTCTCTACTGGCCCTAGCAAGAAAAGACATCTTTGAGTGCAAAGGCTCTTATGCTTAGCCTGAATTCCATACCAATTCTTCACTTGAGAAGCTTAAAGTCTTGCTGGAATGGATGAAGTATTTCTCACCAGTGTTTTTTCTGATGGAAAATGTAGTCTTCTGATAAATCACAGAGAATCATACAGAATCATCGAGGTTGGAAGAGACCTTCAAGATCATCTAGTCTAATTGTCAACTCAGCACCACTATAATCACCCCTACACTATATCCCCAAGTGCCACATCCAGATGCCTGTTAAGTGCTTGCAGAGGTGACTCCACCACCTTTCTGGGCAACTTATTCCAATGCCTGAGTCCTCTTTCAGTGAAAACAAATTTTCTAATATCTAAGCTGAACCTCCACTGGTGCAACTTCAGACCGTTTCCTCTAGTCCTTTCACTTGAGACATGGCAGCAGAGAACGACCCCCACCTCACTATAACCTCCTCATAAGACATGTCTTCATCAGCTCTGTTGCCCTTCTTTGGAAACACTCCAGCACTTCATTTTCCTTTTATGAAATGAGGGGTCCAAAACTGAACACAGTACTCAAGGTGTGGCCTCACCAGTGCTTAGTACAGTGGGATAATCACTTCCCTAGTACTGCTGGCCTGTGCTATATCCCCTTTCCCCTTCAAATCTAGTTTAAACCCCTCTCAATCAGCCCTGCCAACTCATGGGCCATAATTCTTTTCCCCCTCTGAGACAGATAGACCCTGTCTGTCACCAGCAGGCCTGGTGCCGTGTAATCCACCCCACGGTAATAAAACCCAAAATTCCACCTATGGCAGCAGCCTCTAAGCAATGTATTAATCAGGATGGTTTTCCTATTCCTTTCAGTATTTACTGCTGGTACTGAAGGAATGGAGGAGAACAAAACCTACTCTTTTGACCAAAAGTCTCAGTGCCCTGAAGTCCTTTTGACTGCCCTTTAATCTCATCACTTGGACAAATAATAGAGGCTAATAATCAGAGGGTTGTACTAGATCAAGGATTTTCTTATGTCAGGGATTTTCTCAGGGATTACTCATGTGCCTTACCAGAGCACCAGGGAGGCAGCAGACTTTCCTGTGGGATGGCCCCAGTTGGCATACTGGGCCCTTTTTTTCCCCTCAGAAAGGAGTCACCTACCACAATTTGTTTTGCACTTCCTCTGGAGGAAAAAGGAACTGTGTTTCAACATAGAAATATTTGGGACAATCCAAATAGATGTTTAATTTTGGATGGAAAAAACTTATTCTTGGCCTCCCAAGATGTTCCATATTATGGTGTGTTCATGAGGGAGGGAGGGAGAGATCCCACTTCCAGATGGGTGTGACAGATATAGTCACTCATACCATTCCAAAGTCATGTATTTCAGTACTTCTCAAACAAATTCAATTACAAATTTTCCTTTTGAGATGAATATGCAGTCTTGATGCTAATTGGATATTGAAATCCTACTTAAGCGCTGTATAAACCATTCTAAATTCCTGCTGATCAGAATGAAATTTCATTATAATCTAGCTTTTTTACATTTAGTTGTAACCTCAGGTTCCGTTGTTCAGTGATGTAAAGCAGCTTTGCTTTATCTCAGAAAAATTTTTTAAAAAGACCCAAATCCAACAGAAAATTCCTATTAATTTAACATAATTTTTCTATATCTATAGTCTGTGTATATTAACTTTTGCTTTGGCTGATTTTGATGTAGATCATTAAAATTTTTTTGTAGAACAACTTTGTGCATAAAAAGACATCTGCCTGTTTATACAAATGGTAGAACTTTTAGTCCCAGGCTAAGTAAACCATAGTTTATGCTTTCTGCTGGGAGCCATGTAACAGCAGAACAATGAATTATGCTTTTTTTTGTGGTTTAATTTTTCACTACTAGGCAGGTAAGAAACACTTGAAGTTAGTAACTAGAGAGTAATTAGAGAGATTAGCAATAAACTAGGAGCTTATGGAAACCAGATTTTCAGCCTTCCGCTGTGAAAGTTTAGATGTTGTAAGTGGACACCCTTTACCAGGTCAGGGCAGTTACCTCGACAGAATTTGTGAGGGACTGGATTTTACATTTTCAAAGACTGGTATTACAGCTCTATTTACACTACTAGAGTGCAAATCATAAATCTCAAGAAATTTTGTGATTAGGAAAGCTGAAGACAAGAGCACATTCTAAATCAATAATTCATGCTTTAAGAAAGTGGTTCTTTCTGACATCTTCCAGTGAGTTCTGGATGCTTGTTATTTTCCTATTTCTTATTCACAGGAACATAGATCATGCTACTGATTTCTACTTGAGCATTGAGACATTGACTGTAACTCTTTCAATGCGGCCATCCAACCAATTACTTATCCATTGACTAGTTCATTCATCAAACTCATCTGTCTCCAATTTAACTGCAAGAATACTGTGGAAGACTGTGTCAATAGCGTAACAAAAGTCCAGGTAGACGACTTCTGTGACTTTTCCCTTTTCCACTGATGCAGTCATTGCATTGTAGAAGGCCACTGGGTTAGCCAGATGTGATAAGGTGCTGAAGACCTTATCACTCTCTACAACTAACTGAGAGGAGACTGTAGCAAGGTGGGGCTGAGTTCTTCTCCCAGGCTACCAGTGACAGGACAAGAGGACATAGCATCAAGCTGTTCCAGGGGAAGTTCAGGTTGAACATCAGGAAGAATTTCTTCATGGAAAGGGTTGTTAAACATTGGAACAGACTGCCCAAGGAGATGATGGAGTCACCATCCCTGGAGGTGTTCAAGAAACTGGATGTGGCACTTAGTGCCATGGTCTAGTTGACAGGGTGGTCATCAGTCAACAGCTGGTCCTTTTTTTTTCTCCTGGCACCATGCGTCTGCAGGGGGGAGCATCCCATGGTGACAGCACTAAGTGGTAGAAGGTGACGTCCCAAGTGTCAGATTGTGACATCACTGGGGGTGGCTTGTGATATCACATCTCTCGCTAATTGTATTTGTGCACTGGCAGAACTTGAGCCAGTCTGGCTCCAGCCTTGACTCTTGCCGAGCAAGAGTGCAAGGCCTGGAGGGTCTAGCCAGGCTTCTCGCAGTGCTGCGTGGTGTATTGGGGGCTGCCTTTGGCAGGTCTTGGTGCCCATCCTGGAGCCATCAGTACTGTCTCCCTGGCGCTGCCTGGCTCAGTCACCTGGGCACCACAGGTGCTTACAGAAGTGAAGGTTGGCTGTGCAGGAAAATGTTCCCCTAGAGTGGGGCAGGTGATTGGGTTCAGACACCCAGGATGGCGTCCTTCTTGATGGGGTTGGGCGTTTCTTCTTCCCCTTCCTGGGACAATCAGGAGGGCTCTCATATAGTCACACACTGCTCTGTGTGACACCAACAAGGGAGAGCAGCTCCTGGTCCTCAGCTCTCCCCAGCGTGCTGCAGGGCACAGAAATGGCCATGGAAACAAACTGGAGTTGCCCCATCTGCCAGAGCACTCAGAATGGTACGGCTTCTGTTCTGCCCTGTCACCACCAGTTCTGCCTGGGCTGCATCCTGCGATGGGCACTGAGAAATCCATCATGCCCACTGTGCAGAACAGTGATAAGATCTGTCAGGTTCTCTGAGCAGAGTGAATGGGACTATCTACAGTGTGGCATCACTCTCTCCGGAGAGTCACCAGAAACCAGGAGCCAGGCAGGAGGAGCTCCTGGAGAGTTGCCAGTGGCCCCAGTGATGGGGGAAAATGGCTACCATCACCCTGTGGTGTCCCTTCCATCTTCACCACAGGAGACAGTATCCCCACCTCAGCAGGCAACTGCAGGGCCAGAGCCCATGTGTGACATCCTGCCTGAGGTATGGGCAGAACTTTTCCAACAACAACAGCATCTCCTGGACCCCGTGCTGCCCTGGCTGTGCCAAAGGCTGCAGAGAATATTCCGGGGCAGGTGGTGGCTGGTACAGGCTGCAGAGAGCAGCATCCTGAGTGATCTCTGTATCTATGGTCTGGATGTGGAGACCTTGGTCCTGAGGCTGCAGAACAGCCTCGGCGAAGGCACAGCACAACTGATTCATGGCCTGATCAATGTCATTGTGGGCCAGTGTAGTGAGGAGGCTCAGAGGCTGCTGCACTCCCATGCTGATGAGGAAGAGACCCATAGACCTTCAGCCAGCACCAGATCTGCCAGCTCCAGCTCCAGCAGCTCTAGCACCAGCAGCTTCCACGAGGGAATTTCTGCCAGCAGCCCTACAAGCGCCAATGTGGAGGAGGAAGCCGGTGCATCAGAGGCTGCCCTCCATGGAGGTTGCTGTTCCCCCCCATCTGTGCCTGTCACCACAGAGTGGGACCAACCCCAGGAAGAGCCAGGGCAGGCAGTGGTGGCAGGTCCCTCTGCCCAGGGTTATAGCCACAGCCACTCCACTCCCAGCCAGGGCAGAGCCTGCTCATCCAGGAAGCCCCAGCACGCTCAAAAGAGACAGGCCCCTAGTCCCCAGGATTCTCTTCAGTCCAACAAGAGGCCAAGGCAGGGACCTCCCTGAGCCCTGCAGCTCTCAGGGATTCTCATCATCACTTCAGATGAAGTGATGAAACCTGTGGCCACTGAAGTCCACAGCATCTTCAGGAATCGGACTCACCTTCTGTCTTGGTTTAAGACAATTTAAAGGGGAACACTCTAAAATGAGTTCTCCCCCTTTGTTTTAACCAATCCCTTTCCACCAATAAGGAGAAACTAAATACAAGTAGATATAAGTGAAAAAATATCCGTTTACTAACAAGCAAAATTGAAACAGGCAAAAATCCCCAGTAAAATAACTCTAGATACAGAATTGCTAAATCTCACAAACTCCCCCAGACCAAAGAGAAACTCAAAATGATGGAAATGCCTCTTCCAAGATGGCACCTGCCACAGGGAGACAAAGGGAAAATGGTGTCTGACCCTCCCCTCAAGACAGAGGCCTTCATAGGTGACCACATGGCCTGAGAGACAAAGGGTAACAGTGGCAGCAAACCCTCCCAGGAAGGTGGGAGCTTATGGAGCAGTTCCAGTGGCAGATGAGAAGAGCCAGCACGTGTGAGGTCAGCACCACCGCCTGCTGCTTTCTCCTGCTGCCCATAGGACTCTGCCAGTGCTGGTGCTGCTGTCCCCTGTGCTGTGTCTGTGGGGAAGAAACCATCTGTCCACACCGACATGGGGTGGCCTGGCCCCAGGACGGCTCAGGCTTCACCACAGAGTTTGCAAAGGTCACTGTGAAAGAGTTTCTGGTTGCGAAATGCAGTTTTACCAAGTTGCTACTGTTGCGAGCCCAGAAAAACCCACCCTAAACAACCTCTGCGTTGAGCAAAATGACATCAGGCAAAAGAGAGCCCAAAAGGGAAGCCTCTGCCCAGTCTACCTCAGCTCTAAGGCAAAAGCCAAGAAACAAGTGAGGCAAGAGGCAAGAGAATGAGCCAAAAGGTACAACAGGCACTCTCCCTGCTTGCTCCAACCTTGTTAAAGGGAGCGGCATCACCCCTGCCTGCCCTGCGATTCCATGTCTGCCTGTGGTGCTGGGCCTTAAACACACAGTAACAGTATTTGGGCACTGACAGATATGAAATACACTTAGATTTTTAGTCACCCAGACACCTTCCCAGGTCTTGCTTCCATAACGTGCCTGGGGGCAGTCCCCCAGCACTGGGCATCTGAGTAAATGTATAAATGTCCAAGTTCCTCAGCAACTGAGAGAGTTGGACATACTGAAAAATGAGCATATTTGAAAATTTAGTCCCAGATACAATCTGGCTTGTCAAAGGAAAGTTTGGACCAAGAATCAAAAAACTATGGCAAAAGTAGGGTTCCAACAAAGTTCTCAGTTCTTGCAACTGCAATTACTAATTAGAATAGCACACACAGTGTTCTTGGACAGAATCCACTTGAAGTAATATATTCCTCTACTGCATTAGAAATGACTGACAATGTGCCCCATCCCCAGAGCAGTGCTATGGGAAGGAGGGAACATAACTGTTAAGCTAACCTTTTAAACTTTAATACAGTGGCTGATCATTTTGCAATATAACTCCAATTATTGAACAGCAATGAGTTCACTAAGGTGGAATAATGGACAAGGATGAGTAGTTTTATAAATTTTTTTCCCTTCTCTCAGAATCTTCCAGCACATTTCCTCCCCTCCTCCTCATCTGTGAATTTCACATATATGGAATACTTTTATTTTGAAACTGATGTGAGCTATGTTTCAAGGTGCAACTTTTGACCAGGATGTCTCTGGAGTCAAACTCCAGAGTCCTCAGGATACTTGATCTTAATTTTGAGGATTCCATCCACAGCAGAGGTCTACCCTGAAGCTGTTGTTCCTAGAAGTATGTAGTACCCTGAGGTGGTGTTTCAGAGGTCATTTTGTAATTTAATGGACTGGATTAATTTCTTTTCAAGAACAATTAAGTTTCTCATGGATTCAGTCAACAAGATGGAGCCATTTCAGACCTTTTCAAGAATAAGCCAGACATGAGAGTACTGCACATGTGTGTAGAAAACTCATTTTCCTGAGTGATTATTTTCCTTGTCCAGTCTTACAGGAAAATTAGACTGCTGAAAAGCAATTGGTATAATTGAGCTGAAAGCCTGCTAGGTAACATTTATTCTAAAGTATAAATTTAATAAAGTTATATATAAAGCAAAACATGAATATTGCCAGAGCATCTTTATAATGCTATTCTACGTACTTTCTATTGCTAGGAGAAATTCCTGTGGTCTTTTTTCACTCCCACAATTACAAAGTATGCTATAAAACAAAGCACAACTGAATATTTCCATCTCATGCAAGAAAAGTTACATAAAATAGCAGAAATGGTTGCATTTGAGCTGCATTTCCAAAACAGGTTTACTTTAATGCTTAAAGCCAGAGTAGGGAAAATGAGATGATCTGTGTGTTGATCAAAAAGCTGTAAGGAAATTCTGCTCACAAAGCAGAGGTAAATCTGTAGAAGTCTGAGAGACTCAGTTTTGGTTGGTAATTCCTGATTTCCTCTGAATTGCTGTGACTCAGAATGGGCAATCTAATCCTGGGATGTCTTCGAGTCACCATTACTTGTGAAAACTCTGCTCACAATTAAAAATATCTAGCATGTCTTGGGGTGCTAAAGCAAACCTATTTCCTATGCACATACTCTCTTCAGATGTTCCTCCTGGCGGAAGTGCAATCTAATTCTGTGGGAAGGATTTCCTTTCATTCTTTGTAATAGGTAGGTATTTCTTCATATTTCTCTGTGTAATACTCATTTAAGACATTTCCGTGCAGATCAGTTTGTGAGTCGGTTAAGAGATTCAATCTCCTTCTTCCTGTACAAAGGGGAGGAGGCATTTTGGTAACCAGCAACTGGGTGAAAGATTCTACCGTAGTTTGTGTTACCACAAGTCTGGTGCAATTTCATAAAAATTGGTTTGGTGTCCTTGAGCACTTAACAGTGATTGAATTTAATCAATGGTAATGGCCCTAATTCATTACAATTTAACAGTTTGATGTCTTGGTAGAGTATTAAAAATTATAATATGCATAGTAGAAAGAGGGTAACATAACTCTTTTTTTCCATATGGGTCACTTTCAGCAGCCTGAGCTGCAGTTGGTTGTTGTTGCACCTTCCTTTTCTGCTAGCTCATGACTGCTATCGACAGATGGAGAGACCTAACAAGAAGGTGTGCTCCCCTTCTCTGTGTTTGTGCAGAGATGGTTTTGATAATTCTTTTATCAGGATCTGGGGCAGAATACCCTTATATCAGGCAAAAGACAACAGTCTTCCTAATGAAGTCCACTGGCTTCCCAAGAATTTGAAGATAAAGTTTGTTTGTTTGCAGTACAAACTGTAAAGAGAGTAGCTCTTTAGCAGACAGGTCTCATAATAATAAACTACAGCCTACTCTGGAGGGACAGAAACTCCAGCAACTCCTTGTTGCAGTGTTGGGCCAGGCTCCATCACAGGTGCTTTTGAGGAACACTGGCTTCCAGAAGCATGGAGACTTGGTAAGTGGAATGGGACCTGGCTCTCTGGGCGAGTAACAGTGGGAGCACATGAGGCTATAGCAAAATGCCTCTTTTTGCTTTTCCCTACAATGAGGGGAAGATCCACAGAGACTGGACACTTTTACCCTAGGTGGGCCACTGACTGCCCAGGGGCTCCAAATCCCACCCTTGCATAGGGAAAGGCAATGACGGGAGGAGGCAACAGCCAGCTACAGGCAGTCTATGCTCTCAGGAGACACTGGAAACGAAACAGGAGCAGCGACAAGACACATAGCCACAGAGATATGACACAGGTGACCAAGCAAGACTGACATGAAAATTGAAAAGCTGAAAACAAGAAAGGGTATTTCCTTTTTTCTTCTGGCACCATGCGCCTCTGTGGGGGGGAATACCTGTGGTGGTCTAACACCAGTCAGAAATTAAACTCTAAATAAGCCACTGCCCTTCCCCTCACCCTGCTCTGAAGAGAGAGGGACAGTAGTAGACAGTGAGGGTTAAGATAACAATAAGAAATGCACAATAACAGGAAAAATATTAATAGCAGAAGTATACAAAAAGAGGAAGTACATTACACACAAAATATGTACACCACCTTGACTAAGGTCCATGTAGTCGTTGAGACCACGAGAAGATGGCAAATTCACTCTGTATGTTGCACCTCATGGCCTCCTGAGACAAATGCAAGATGGTGGATGCTCCGTACTGAAGCAATGCACAGAACCCCTGTATGTCCAAAGAAATACCACTCTGCAATGGCCTGCAGGCGT